>JAJOOB010000330.1:0-23163 GCA_029582485.1 Solanum tarapatanum | reverse complement strand
AAATCATCCACTCGGGGAACACACATACTTCTATTAAAACATAGCACACGGCCCGCATCAAGAGCCGCATCTCGTGCCTTGCCAGAAACTATCTTATTTCTGAGCTCATTCAAACTCACATCCTCAAACTGCTTGACCTTGATCTCCTCAATGAATGTGGGCCTAACCTCAATGCTGGCTAACACTCCACCTTTTTCTGAGACGCCCAACGGTATGAACCCAGACTCCAGGGTTTGAATCTCTTTGTTTAAAGGTTTCTTGGACACACCCAAGCAAGCTGGACTACCCATACTCATCGTCTTTTGGCTTAATGCACTTTCCACCATATTAGCCTTACTCGAATGATACTGGATTGTAACACATAATCCTTGAGTAACTCCATTTACCTTCGCTATCTCCGGTTCAGGTCCTTCTAAGTGAATACATGTTGTAAACTACGATGATCAGTAAACACCTCACACTTGACACCATAAAGGTAATGCCGCCAGATATTGAGAGTAAAAACTACAGTTGCCAACTCCAAGTCATGTGTCAGGTGTTTTTCTCATGCACCTTCAGTTGCCGTGATGCGTAAGCTATGACATTCTAATTTTGTATCAACACAGAACCCATGCCCGGATGTGAAACATCACATTCAAAAAAGAAATCTTTACCTTCCATCGGCAGTGTTAGAATAGGTGTTGTGGTCAGAAGAGTCTTGAACTTTTGGAAGCTCTCTTCACATTTTTCAATCTAATCGAAAGACACCTCCTTTTGGGTCAGCATTGTAAAATGTGTTGTGATAGAAGTAAAATTTTTCACTTCTGTTTTCCATGGATACCCAAAACAATACGAAGATGGTCAAAATGTTATTCCTTACTCTTTAAATAAACCAAAATGTCATCAATAAAGACGATAACAAAAAATCCAGGAATGGTTTGAACACACCATTCATCAAACTCATGATGGCTACATGCGCATTGGTCAACCCAAAGGACATCACTAAGAAGTCATAGTGCCCATACTAGGTCTTGAATGCCAATTTGGGTAAATCCTCAGGCCTAATATTTAATGATGAGAACCAAACCTTAGGTAAAATTTAGAGAAAACTGGTGCACCCTGCTACTTGTAGAAATTAGAATAATATGTCATAAAATTTAGTATAACTGATCGAACTCTCACAGTGTTAAGAGCTAATTACATTAGTTCCCTACTATTCTACATATTACAAAAATCTCTAAAAATTTATGGATTCCAGATACATAACTGACTTTCGGATACATAGCTGGACTTCTGAATACATTAGCAAACATGCAGATACATATGTAAGAGATGTATCCGAGAGGGGAAGGATGTACAAGAGAGTGGATAGGACATCGAGATAAATTAGTAGACATCCAGATAAATCAGCAGACATCTAGATACATAGGTGAGAGATGTATCCGTGATGGGAGGGATGTATCCGAGAGAGGGACATGGATGTATCAGCGAGATGAGAATGATGTATTCGAGAGGGAATTTGTGAATTTTTTTTAAATGGTAGAAAATTTTAGAAATAATGATAAAAGAAGATGTGTATTTACGTAATTTTCCAAAATTTAATCTATTAAAATTAGAAAGTTGCATCAAGAACAAGTTTGGTTAGCAATTGAAAGCACAGGAAGATCGATAAGGAAACAATTTTACGGATTATATACTTTTGACTAGAAAAGTCATATAGAAACAAAATAATTTGTAATCATACAAGAAAGTTGATCTTCTAAATTAAATTTAAGTTTTTAGTTGGTTATTAAATGGTTAAATCTAACTTAATTTTTTTGAAATTTAATGATAAACAACTATATTAAGTTATTTACAAGCTTTCTGTGTTTTAGTTTTGAATTGTTTTTATCTCTAGGACATTCTCCTCAAAGCAACTATAAAACCCTCCTCTTTGTCCCTTTGTTGGCTACAAATTTCAAAGTAACAAAAAATAATTTTTAAACACAAATAGAATATTAAGAAGCATAAGTTTATTGATAAACATTGTAGTTATAATTATGTTCCTCCATTGATTCTTCTCTCATAAGATACTTATCCATGATTCGATGGCCATTTGTTGTATATTTCTCGAACTAACATAATTCATTTTGATCTCTCTATGAATATTTCATCAATTTGTGGAATATTCGATATTCTTCTTTAAGAGAATATAGTAACTTTTATATAGGCATGTATTAAAATGACCTGGTAGGTCATTTTTTGAAAGTTTCATTAATTTATGATTTTGCCCATCCTACTATCGAATCTGAGTCATTTATGATTGATTTGAAAAGTTACTTCTAACTTTGAGTTAGTTGAGAATTTGGTAAGTGCTTTTGGAAGGCTAATTTGCTTAAAAGTTATTTCTTTTGGAGTATCGGGTGTCAGAATGGAATTCTATCGATTTCATCAGTCTTGGACTGTGGAATCTGCGTTGTGAGAGTTGTCGTCTTCAGATTTAGTTTAGAGGATTTGAGGTCTTAAGTAGTGAAATAAAGGAAATTTATTCTTTATGTTGAGTTTGGCAACATTCGGGGTTTAGATGCTCGGATAGGAATTCTGAGAGTGTTTTTGGATTAGGGGGATGATTTTAACCTTAGGTTCTGTCTTGTTTGATTTTTGAGAGGTCTCGAGCCTGTATTAGTTATTTAGGCATTGAGTTAGTTTTTTGTCATTTTCACGGATGTTGGGTCAAGGAGCCCTTAGACTCATGTTTTGACAGTTCCATTGAGTTTGAAACTTTGAGTACAATAGATTTTCATTTATGGTTTGTGTTTACGGGCTTTCGAATGAATCTTGATGGCAGATTTGATGTTTTGGTCTTGACTGTGTTTCTGGTGCAACAAGCCTCGGTTTTGCAGAAGCGAAGGGCCTGTCTTATAAGAGACCTTCGCTTTAGTGAAATATGCTTTACAAAAGCAAGACACGAACCCCTGGCCGGTCCTGCGATACCTGGAAGGGTTTTTGGTTGCCATTTTTAGGGTTTAAGCCCCATTTTCCATTTTTGAACTTGGGAAACCCTTGGTGGCAATTTTGGAAAAGGATTTCTTGTGCTAAATCAATTGAGTAAACTTTCATGATCCTAAAACATCATTTCCTTTGGTCATTTGTTAATTCTAACATAAAAAATTGAGATTTTGTTTAGTAAAATACAATTTTTTTCAAGAACTAAAGTTTTCAACTATAATGGATATTTTGAATTGTTTTTGACTCTTTTTAAAATGATATTCTCCAATGAGTTCCTAAGTCTTTGAATAATGTTTTAAAGCATTCAATTTTGGACTCAAACCATTTTTTTCGGAATTGGGTTTTGAGTTGATTCACTCATTTTTTTAAAGTAAGTGATGTGGGTATTATTGTTCTTGGAGATGTCTTGTGAATACTTCATTGTTCGAGATTGTGTGGCTTCAGATGGGCAAGACTCAACTCTTGGAGTAATTAATTATTTCACTTAATGTAAGTGATCTCCTAAACATTCTATTCTTTTAGAACTCGTGTATTCCCTTTATTATTTGTGTGTTTGGAGTAATGGGGATGAAGTGAAGGATTGATTTTCCAGTTGATAAATCTTAATTAATAAGAAGGGGTTAAAATGAAAAGGCTATGTTATAAACATGATAGTGTGAATTGTCTTGTTTTGACCCTTATTGATTGATTGATGAAATGTTTGATACCATGAATGTGCACTTGAATTGTATGAATTGATGTTTCTTCCATATGGTGTGATATTACTTGTACGCATTGATTAGTGAGCACTGTGATGAGTTTGTGATGCTTATGATGCTGAGGTCATTGTCGACTAGTGAATTGATATTAAGGCCGATGGGAAATGGTTCGATCTAGTGATTTGAAATAAAGTCGATAGGAATGGATTTCGGCTAGTGATATTGTGCACAAGGGAAATGGTTCTGGCAAGTTATTTAATATAAAGCAAATGGGAAATGGTTCTGGCCAGTGATATTCTACCTATGGGAAATGGGTCTGGTGAGAGATCGATTATTATGATTTTGATAAATTTTGATGCTTATCTATGATTTACTTGTTAATTTTGATGGTTACACTTATTGCGTATTATTGATCTACGTGACATTGAGATTGACTTGATCTGTGTTGTTGTTGAATTGTGACGATTGAACTTTGTATTTTGAGCCTTGTGAAATGTGTATTGTAGATATGTTAGGTTGTGTTAATTTTTGTGTAGGTTTTAGTTTGAGGATGTTCAGTTGGAGTGTAAGAGGTATTCGATTTCTAGATAGATGGCATGTTTATTAAGTTTCTTGCTAGGTACCGTGTTGTTGGTACTCACCCCCTTCTTCTACACTTGTCTAGGTTCCAAGCTCGGATCTGTGTGATATCTTTCGTCTTCTTTTGAGTTCTAGGCTTTTCAAGTATTTGGACAGGTAGTTGTTGGTTACTTCATCATGCCTTATATATCCGTTACTTTATACTTTGTTCTATTTGAGAAACAAAGGTCAAGACTTGTAATTATTTCAATTCCGCACTTTATGTATTTAGAGGCTTGTACATGTGACAATCAGATTTTGGGGTTTTTTTTTATAGAAAGAATATTTTTTCCACATTATGTTGTTTTGTTTTTATATTTCCGCATTTGTTTCATTTCATTGGTTTGAGACTGACTTGTTTTGGTGGGACTAGACATGTGTCATCACATCCTTTTTGGGTCGTGAAATGAACTAAGGTTTAGGGTTGAGTAGTCTTCAAGAATCCTAATTGGAATTCAACACACCTTGTAGAGTTCCAACTCTAAATGAACACATCATGTAGAGTCCCACAAAATTTCAATGTCTACAAATACCCTTGCTTCAAGGGTTGTCAGAATGTAGACTTGATGAAACTACAAAACAAGACTTAAAGTACTAATTTTTCAAATTTTGCAGTTTTGAGACATTAGATTTGAAGATTTGATCTGTGAGAGAGAAGATGAAGGGAAACTTTGGTACACTAGGCTTACCAATTTTCTTGCCATCGTAAGGACATGTTGCCGTCGTTATGGAAAAGCCAATGGGGATGGAATTTGGCCAAAAAACTTCTAAGTAGTAACTTGGAAATTTCTAGCCTACGCCAGAATTGGACGAAATCTGAGTCAAGTTAGATCTAGGGCAATCCGATAATGAAAGGGGGATTTAATTATGATTTTTATCATGTGAGACGTCTGTATATTTCTTTGAGAGTCTACAGGACTTTAGGAAAATCTCTTTGTCTTCTTTTCTTTTTCGTGCTATGACTTGATTATCTGATGATCCAAATTAGTATCTAATCTCCTTCCCTCATCTATCGGCAGATGGTTAACACGTGATACAACGGCGTCAGGCCCGTAGCTCTCATCAATGAGCCAACAAAGGTGCCCGAAACAAGAGTCTATGGCCGAGACAGGGGTAAAGGAAGAGGATGGGTCAGAGGCCAAGAAAGGGTAGAGCCCGCTAGGGGTGGAGCCCCAGTTGAGAATGTTCCCAGGGATTAGACCCTTCCTGTACCCCAAGAAGAGTTGGAAGAGAATGTGAAGACCGAAGATGAGGAGGATGTTGGACAAAAGGAGGATGCACGAGCTGAGACTATAGGCCTTCCTCCCTTAGAACCGGTGATACCTCAGCAGATCATGACTTTTCTGAAGGGTTAGTTGGCTCTTGAGTCCTTCCCATAGTGCAAGCTTCTTAACCTCCGGTCAACCACCCCGTTGTTGCTAATGTTCCCAAGGTGGATGTAGCATTAGTTACTGATTCTTTCTTCCATCCCCTATTAGGTCCTGTGATGACTGACTAGTACTGAGCACGAGATGTTGACTAAGTTTCTGAAGCTGAAGCCACATGTGTTTCATGGTTCTAAGATTGAGGATGCCAATGAGTTCATTATGGATTGCTATGAGAGGCTTCACAAGTTAGGCATTGTACACTAGCATGGAATAGAGTTCGTGACCTTTCAGCTTCAAGCTGAGACTAAGAAGTGGTGGAGGGCCTATATGGAATGCATATCTCCAGTCTTTCCCCCACTCACATGGATGCAGTTCCATGATTTGTTTCTGGAGAAGTATGTGCACCGGTTTTTGAGAGACCGCAAGAATGATGAGTTCATAGCCTTGCAGCACGAAGGTATGATTGTAGCTGCTTATGAGGCTAAGTTCCATGCCTTGTCTAGATATGCTACATAGTTGGAGACTACAGAGGAGGAGAGGATTCGTCTATTCGTCAAGGAATTGAACCCCGAATTACAGGTATTGTTTGTTCACATGACCTCTGCAAGTAAAATTTTTAATTGGGTGACAGACTTTATGAAGAAAGTGGAAGGAGTTTGACGTGATGGGTATGCTAAATCTTTGGCTATGAAGCCCAAGAACACAGGTAACTTTCATGGTTCCTACTCCAGAGGTTAAGGTAGGCCGACCCTCGCAGCCCGGACAATTCAATCAGCCATGCCTGCTTCTACAGGTGGTTGCTCGGGAAGTCCACATCAGAATCCTATTCAGCATAGTCAGGGAGCCACACCTGTGTCTATCAGCAAGCCGCCTTTTGACCTCAATTTTTACAATTGTGGAGAACCTTGACATATGAGGAGAGATTGTCCCCATCAGTGCATGTCTGACCCTGTAGAGCAGCAGACTAGAGCAGTCGTACCAGCGGGCAGCGAAAGTAATGGCATAGGACGTCCACAAGGTGGGCGAGGAGGAAATCAGTGAGGCCGAGGTCATCGGGGAAATAGTAATGCAGGTAGGGGAGCAGTGCAGCCATGCAATGAGGTTTCCCTTCAAGATGACAGGGCTCAATTTTATGCCTTTGCGGGCAAGACTGAGGCTGAGGCATCTGATTCAGTGATCACACGTAATATTGTTGTCTATGACCTTATGGCAACTATTTTGTTTGATCAGGGTTCTACTTATTCATTTATATTAGTTCAGTTTTCCTTGGGATTTGATGTGGGTTTTGATGTGCTTGATTTCCCCATCCATGTTTCTACGGCAATTGGGGAGTCTATCGTAGTCACCCATGTCTATCTTGCTTGTTCTGTCCTGTTTATGGGTTTCCAGACTTGGGCTGATTTGGTTATTTTGGATATGACTGACTTTGATATAATCTTAGGCTTAACATGGTTCTCCCCCTATTATGTTGTGCTTAATTGTAATGCAAAGTTTGTGACTCTATAGATCCTGGGTAGGGAAAAGTTAAAGAGTGAAGGGGTCTACAAGCCTACGCCAGCTAAGGTCATACCTTTCGTTCAGGCTAGGAAACTGGTGGGGCAGGGGTGTTTGGCATATTTTGCTCATATTCGGGATATTGATGCTGACTCTCCCTCAATTGAGTCTATTCCTATTGTATATGAATTTGAGGAAGTGTTTCCTACCGTAAGAATTCTAGTGCTTTACGTGAGAATTTTAGAGTTTGATATGTGGTTTACAATTGTAAAATGGCTTCCCGAACCAAGAATGAGGGGTTTAGGGGTTAAACATCATGGTCCGACTCGCAATGGACCAACCAAAGGGGTCCTTGAGGAAGACCCCAAAACAGTCCCTAAAACTGCCAAAAAAGGGCCACCTACGGTTTAGACTCACGCCCCGTAGGTGGACCCATGCCCCGTGAGAAGGGATCGTGGGTCAATGAGCCATTTGAGGAGCTGCAGACCAGAACCTATGAGTGTGCAACACACCCCGTAGACCCACCCACGATCCATAGGTCATGGGCATGGGTCGTGCCTGCAACACTGTTCAAGGTCGGCCAAGGTAAGGGTCTTTAGGAAAATTCCTATTTTAGTTGGTTTTAAGTGGGGGTCGTTTTATATGGAATTTATACACAAATATAAACTATTCTAAATCATTAACCACCCCAAAGAAGACATTAATTCCAAAACCCCAAAATATCCCAAAGTTCTTCATTTCAGAAATTCTCTCTCTAGAAAACCCAAGACTTAAAGAAGAAAATAGAGCTTGAAGCTTAGGTCAAGAACAAGACTCCATCATTGCAATATTTTGTGAGGGCTTTGAATCAAGGTATGTTAGCTTATTCATCTCTGAATTCTTCCATCCATAGAGCCCCCCTAGATTTCCCCCAATTATGAAGATAAAACCCAAATTAGCTAGGGTTTCTTCCTACATTTTGGGTAGTGTTCAAGTATTATTCTAATTGAGTGGATAATACTTGTTTATGATTCTTTTTAGTATTGAATTGTGATATTATGATGAATTTATGTGATTTACATGGTTAGCCCTAGTCAAATTAATGAAATTGAATTATGTGGGTTTCTGCCATGAAAGGTGAAATTGAGGATTCGTACGTGATCTTCTAGAATTGATGTTATGAGTAGTAATTGTTCAAGAATAGAAACATATAGACATGAATTGTATTAGAATAATGTTAATATGATGGATCTTGACTAGTAAAGCTTCAACTTGAACCTTTATTCGTTGAACCTCTATGATGAATTATGACTAGAATACCTAGTAATGAAGAATGTGATTAGAATGCCTTGAAATCTAAGTATGAATGATGATTGTAATAAGTAAAGCTTTGAGTGTAAGGCTTGTAGTCATGAATGTTGATCACTAGGGTTTTGAGAGTAAAACCAATATGATGAACTAGGTATGTTAAGGCTTTGAGAGTAAAGTCAATATTAGAATAGAAGCTTAATGGATAGAATTATGGTAGAAGACCTTTACCTGCCTAATCTACCTCATGAATGCTTGAATGTATGAAGTGATAGAATCACTTAAGTTATGACGTTATCCATGCCTAATGTAGAATTCTAGATATGCTATTATGCCTGAATATGATATGACATGAAAGGTTATCTCACATAGAATGATTCTAGGTTGAAAGTCTATTCTCACCTAAAATGAATCTAAGTCCTAGGACTATGAAATGTGATGAGGCTTGTGGTGATTCCCCTAAAAGACCTTTACATGATAGGAATGTGAGGTGAGTTCCCTTATTCCTAATTAGTTAAACATAAGGTGATTACGCGTGTCATGATATGGAGAGTGTGAAGTGATTACCGTTTATGTATGTATGACTCCCATGGCAAGCGGTGACTACCTATTAGCCTTTATGTTGATCATGGAGGCGATAACCTATGATCCTTATGTGATGATGTGGAGGCAAATACCTATATTAATCTTTAAAATGGATATGGAGGTGAATACCTATATCACATTAGAATGAACATGGAGGTGAATACCTATGATTTATTAGTATGTATGACTAGAGGTGATTACCCTTATCGTTATGATTCCATGATATGTGTGGCTTGAGGTGAGTACCCTTGTCCTTTATGATGAACTAAAAATGTAAGCCTTGAGGTGATTCCACCTTGCATTTATGAAAATAGGCATGACTAGTTTGGATTGTAGCTTGGTAGGCCCCTCCAACACATGCATGAATATAGGTGATTCCTCTTTTCTTTATGATGTGAAGAGATGATAAACATGAATGATGAACCTAAAGTGTCTAGCTTAGCATGGGTAGGATTATGGGGTCTTGTTCATGCATGTCTTAAGCTTGACTTGAGGTGACTCATGAAGTGTATCTCTTATGTGATGTATGGTTAGATAGGATTGTGCTATAGTTGCCTTCCTTGTTATGTTATGCTTGACTAAAGGTGAGAGATTCCCTTGGTTATGAAGTAAGCTAAGAATGAGACCAAATGAATGGAAGTATGAATATGGTGACTTCAAGGTTATGCTTAGTGTGAATGGTATTATGGGATGCCATTCATGCATTGCACAAGTATGCTTTGAGGTTACTTGAGAAGTAGTTCTCTTATGATATGGGTGACTAAGGAGGGAATAATGCTTCTATGATGCTTATGTTGGAGACTTTGCCTATGATTATGATATTGTCTCATATGCTTATCATTTATGTTTCATGAAGTATTTCATATTATTATGGGTTATGTCTTATATTGACTAACCTCATATTATACTCTTATGTTGTTATGCTAGCTAACATATTTAGTACATTTTGTACTAATGCATACTTTGCCTACATTAAAATCAAAAGTAGGGTTCGGAGGTTTAGTTCCATTCTTGAGGATAGGTTTCTAAGGAGCAAGGAGTTGAAGATTTGGTGAATCCTCATAGCTTCAAGGACAAAAGCCACTATTTCATGTATGTCTTTTATTTTCATGTTTTGAGACTATTGTATGTGTTATGTTCCAAGGGTTGTATTAGATGGTTTGAGACAGTGTAGTAATACTTATGGTTGCTTTTATGAAAGACTTCAATGGTAAGGATAAAGTTTTTAAAATTTCTGTACTTTGCTATTATCTTATGTTATGATATGCTAACGGCTTGTATGAGACCCCTTCAGGGTCAAGTACGCATTGTTACTTCTACGGTGTACCTTTGGGTCGTGACAAATTTGGTATCAGAGCAGAAGGTTTTGAATTGTTCTGGGATTGTCTCAAACCACATCTAGTAGAATCTTGTTCATAAATGTGAAGCATGCCACATTTATGAATAAGAGGCTATTGGATGCTTAGGAAACTGCACTTCTTCATTCTTTAAGTTCTGCCATAGAGTTTGGTTCTAGTAGGTCCTTCTACTAATCCGTGCCCTATGGTTTTTCAGTGTATGGCTAATACAAGGTCTAATGCTAGGAGAAATAAGGAAGAAAATGTGGATCAAGAGTTCCTCTTCAAGTTCCACCCCATGATCCTCCTCAAGGTCCAATTTACCCTATAAGGGAGCATGTGACTCATGCAGAGTTTAGGTCCAGTATGCAATTATTGGATCAAGCCGTGACAACTTAAGTCAATGGAGAGATAGTAGCTCCGGTGAACCCTAATGTGAATTCCGTTTTCTTAAGAGTAAGGGAGTTTATTAAGATGAAACCTCCGGTGTTTGATGGCTCCAAAGTGGAGGAATATCCAAATGAGTTTATCTATGAGCTTTATAAGACTCTTAATATTATGGGGATGACTATGGTAGAGAAAGCGGAGTTAGCCGCTAACTAATTAAAAGGGGTTGCTCAAATATGGTATGGTCAATGAAAGAATACTAGACTGGTAGAAGCGGGTACCATAGATTGGGAGGTATTTGAGAAGGCATTCCTTGATAGGTTCTTTCCCCTAGAGTTGAGGGAGCCTAAGATGCAGGAGTTTATTAACCTTAAGCAAGGTAGTATGAGTGTTCAAGAGTACTCTCTAAAGTCTACTCAACTCTCCAAGTATGCTTCAACTTTAGTGGAGGATTCAAGGGATAGGATGAATCATTTCATGATGGGAGCGTCCGACTTAGTACCAAAAGAATGGTGTATGGCAATGCTTATGGATGATATGGATATCTCACGTCTTATGGTTTTCACCCAACGAATTGAAGATTCCAAACTCGAGGAAGAATCTAGGGAGAAAAAGAGGTCTAGATTGGATGATGATGAATTTGATGGACATGGTTGCCCTAGGTTTAGACAAAAGTACCCCGGGCAAAGTCCCTCAAGTACTCCTAAGTTCAACCAAAAGAGGCTGTCTAACCCTAAGTCTCAAGAAGATGATAGTGAGATTCTATTGTCGGGGTGTAGTAGGTGTGATAGAAGGCATGAGGGTGAATGCTTAGCGGGTTCTAATGTTTGTTTTGGTTGTGGTGAGTTGGGCCACAACATAAGGCATTCCCCTAAGGTTTCTAGAAATGAAGAGAATAGTCGTCGTAGGTCCCAACCTTACCCTTCCTCCGGTCCAATTGGTTTGGGTGGGAAGGCTTCAAGAAAGAATAGGCCTTATGCTCTCCAATCTAGAGGTGAACAAGAGTGATCTCCTTATGTTGCTAGCGGTATGTGGTTTATGCTTTATCTAGATTCCGGTGTTGCTTGTCTTTTATTACTTGATAAATTTGACATGATAGACTTTGATGATGTCTTTAGTATGAATAAGCTTCATTGTTGCTTTCATGTGGTAGATGATGTTTAGAAGAGTTTGTATAGGCTAACTCCCAAAGGGGACATAGTTTGCCTAGCTAGCAACGTTATTGTGTTTTTATGTTTTGCCATGATTTCCTTATATGATGCATGGTCATAAAAGCTTATGATTTAAAAGAAAATTAGTTTAAATGACTTACTTCCTCATGTTGTAGTTGATGAGTCCAAAGTATGAACTCATTTAGGGCATTATTTACAATGATTTAGTGCCCTCAAATATTTATTTTGTGCAAATACCTAATGCAAAACCCTTGATTATAAGGTACATGGAGTGATGAACAAAGCTAGGACAGAAATGGGAAATAGAGACAACAAAAGAAAAGCAGAGAAGGGAAAAACAGGCTTGATGATCGCCGATTCCACTCAGCGAATTGCCAAGTTGCTACTCTACCACCTAAAGTTACAGAACGCTGAGGCTAAATTAGGGGTAACTTCGACGAGAAGTAATTCTATTCGGAGTGTCACCGATCGCTTTGGCGTTGGATGACCAGGTCGCCAAAAGTGCTAACGGAGGTCCAAGCAAGTGTTGATGGGTGAGATGAAACAAGAAAGGGCTACTCGCGAAACCACTCGGCGATTCCGATCTGGATCGCATAAAATTACAGTCGTCGGACCAAGAAGAAGTGAAAAATGAAGGCGAGAGGAAGGAACATTGACGAGTCACTGAAATCTCACTGATGCCTGACTTACCTCGCCGATTGGTCCCAAATCGTACACATTAGACCTATATAAATTGATTTTTGCTAGAGAGAGAAGGCATTCAGAAACTCGAGGAACACAAGATTGAGATTAAAAACAGTACCATTGTGTATTTTAAGTGATATTAGTAGGGTTTTTGATTGAAATTTTGTAATAGAGAAGATTGTAGTTGATTTTAACTGTCAATTTTTGTTTTTACCTAGCTATGGATAACATGGCAGATATTGATTTTCATCTTTTTGCTATGATTGGCTAAAACCCTCTCCTTGGGGTTATGACTATGTGACCAATTGTTGAGTTTTACTAAGTGGGTGTCATTGATTTGTGAATAATTGTGTTAATTTGAAGTGGATCTGGTTTGGTGCTGCGTTTTGAGGTCATCTTGCCTGACTACTGTCACTAGTTCAGTGTTTTGTGCTTGCTCGAGAGAGAAGTGCAAAGCCAAAGTAGCAAGTTTAGCATCCTTAGTAGTGGGTCTCCATGATTTCATCTTGAGAAAGTGAAACATGGAATCTATCCTTTCTATCTAGCTCGAGAGAGTGGATTTGATGAGGACAAGGGTTGGGCATCTTTCGTCTAGTGTTAAAGTTTGAGAGAATTCGACAAAATAAGGTAATTGTTCGAGAGAAAATTTATTCACATATAGTCGTACCTACCCATGACACTTTATCCCATTGTGAGAGTCAATGTTCATCCACTAAGTTGAATTCAATAATTGGTTGGTCAATTCCCCAAGTGTTACCTCATTATTTGATCATTTCGTGTCAAGTGTTGAATTGGATTGATATTTATAACATAAAATTCAAAGCTTAAACCAAAAAGGTGAAGTAAGTGTTCAGTTGAAGTGATTGTTGTCATACCTCTATAATTTAATTCGAAGGAAAAGCTACTCTCTGTGGGATCGACCCCTACTCATTTAGTTAGGTTATATACTGACTAGCGATCGCTGACGCTTAGAACTGGATGAAGTGTCTTTGAAATGTTAATCAAAATGGAGCCGCTGCCGAGGAGTAGCTTTACTTAGAATTCTTTGTTTGAAGATTTGATTTGTGAATTGTTTGGCTGTAATTGAATTGGCTTACGCTGCATTGTGTAGTTTTGGTTGGACTACATAAGAGTTAAAATGAGGGAGGAAGAGGTGAATGGTAGTCAAGTATGTCATCGGGACAGTATGGATGATATCAATAGTGTTTACAACCCATCTGATGCAGGTGAAATGGGTGCAATTTGCATACCACAAGTTAGTGGGAATGAAATATTTGAAGTCATTGGCACGACTCTTCATCTCCTCCAAATGGGAGGACTTTATGGAGGGCTAGAGAACGAAGACCCGCATGAGCATGTAAGAAGTTTTACAGAGGTGTGCATCCCGTTGTGATTCAAGAATGTGTCACAAGAGTCAATCCGGCTTTGGTAATTTCCACTATCTTTGAAGGGGGAGGCTAGCAAGTGGTTGGCCGAGTTACCAATCAACTCCATCACATTACCGGAGGAGTTGATTATAGCATTCAATACAAGATTCTTTCCCCCATCAAAGATGATGAAGCTTAGAGAGGACATTCAAGGTTTCAAGCGATGGGAGGGTGAACCCATCCATGAAACATGATTGAAGTATTAAGAAATCCTTACTTAAATGCCCAACTCACGAGTTACCAAACGATTTACTACTCTAATATTTTTATCAGAATCTTGATTCAGGTAATAAAGGGGTGCCTGATCAATTGGTATGAGGGGGAATAATGTTGCAATCATTTGAGGTGGCTTCGTTTCTTCTTGATGACATGACTAGAATAAATGAAGTGTGGTACACCCAAAAGGATCAAGTCTGTCTGTTTTGTTTTAGATTAACACAAGAACAACTTGATAAAGAGAGAGAGGGGGATGAAAACATCAAGAATATGTTGACCCAAATGGAATATCTACAAGAGCATATGAAGGGGACATGTGGAGTGTTTAGAGCTGAGGAAGGTTATTCCTCCGATTACTCAAGGCCACGGGAGAATCAAGGTTGGAACTCCAAGTGATAGGAGGAGGGTTTCCACCCATGCCATCTACAGCGGGGTGGGAATCAAGGTTGGAACTATCACAAGGGAGAAGAGCGAAGAAGATACTATCAAGATTGGGCCGAGCAAAGCGACTATTAGAAAAAGGAGGAGTATCATGAAGAGTACGACACTAACTCAAGTGAGAGCCCTAAATCAAGAGGGACTGCAAGTAGTCCGAGGGTGAAAGATTTGTTGTCACGCATCCTTGATAAAGTTGAAGGTTCGGATGACTTGTTAAAAGGGATGAAAGATGACTTTTCATCATTGAACATTAAAGTGAACTCTCATACAAATGCAATCAAAATTTATGAAGGTCAATTGAGTTCACTTTCAGCACAATTGAAACCAAAAATGATGGTGAAAGATGATGATAGAGATCTAGTTCTGGTGACTTGAACTGGAAAGGAAGAAATAGGCGATGTGACGAGAAATGAAGAAGCTGAAATTCATGAAAAAGATAGAGGGTTGGAGGAATATGAGGCACCTATCCATCAAATCATTGCAAAAGGACCACAAAAAGATATGGAGAAACACAATAAAAGCCCAAAAGTTATGCAACCTTTACCCAAAATAGTGCCTCCATTTCCTTAACGTCTAAAGAAGAAGAATAAGGATGAGAAGTTGAAGAACTTTTTATCGGTATTCAAGACATTATCAATTAATCTTCCTCTAGTGTAAGCATTGTTGGAAATATCGGGGTACGCCAAATTTATGAAGGAGTTAGTCACAAAAAAAAGGAATTTTGATTTTAAAACAATCGAAGTCTCCCATAGTTGTAGTGAAATTATGACTAAGGAGCATATAAAAAAGAGATAAGATATCGAAGCGTTCACCATCCCCTGCATTATCGGCATGCTCCAATTTGCTAAAGCCCTATGCAATTTGGGAGCAAGCATCAATTTGATACTATATGCGATCTATAAGCAACTTGGGTTGGGGAAACCAAAATCCACAACAATGAGACTTTTGATGGAAGACCGATCGATGTGGGGATACTATATGACATCTTGGTAAAGGTTGACTGATTTATTTTCTCGACTGATTTTGTCATTCTATATTGTGACATAGATGCTGAAATTCCCATCATTTTGGGAATACCATTCTTGGCATCCGGAAGAGAGTTGGTGGATGTTGAGAGCGGATAATTGAAGTTTCGGGTGAATGAAGATGAAGTAACCCTTAATATGTGTAAATCAATGAAACACCCAAGTGATATTCACGTGGTCTCCACTGTTGATGTTATTGATGATGCGGTGGCTAGTGTGAGCCATTTGATATGTATGAGTGAGCCACTTGAAGTTGTGCTTGCTAACTATGATGAGTTCGAAATTCAAGGGTATGAAAAGGTATTAGAGGCTCTATCAGTTTTGGGGAGGAGGGCTATTCAAAGACTCCGTTGAAATTGGACATTGATTTAAAAAATTGAGAAAGTCCTCCCGCAGAACCATCAACAGAAGAACCACCAAATCTAGAGTTGAAAGTACTTCCCTCCCATATCCGATATGCTTTCTTGGGGGCAAATAACACTTTACAGGTGATCATTGCAGCTGATTTGTTTGATTGGTAGATAACATTGCTCCTTGAGGTGTTGAGAAGGCATATCAAAGCTATAGGGTTGACTATCGCTGTCATAGTGGGCATTCCTCTCGGTATTTGCACTCACAAAATTCAGCTTGATAGTTAGTGTAAGCCAAGTGTTGAACATCAGCGGAGATTGAACCCACCAATTCAAGAAGTGGTGAAAAAGGAGATAATAAAGTGGTTGGACAAATATGTGATCTACCCTATTATGGATAGCAAATGGGTAGGTCCAGTACAATGTGTACCAAAAAAAGGAGGCATCACGATAGTCCCAAATGAAAAAGGGGAGCTTGTATCTATGAGACAGATGACCGGGTGGAGAGTATGCTTGGTTATCGAAAGCTAAATTTGTGGACTAAAAAAGGATCACTTTCCCTATGCCCTTTAAGGATAAAATGCTTGATCGACTCTTTGAGAAAGGCTATTATTGCTTTTTGGATGGGTATTCCAGTTATAAGCAAATTTCCATTGCTCCGGAAGACCAAGAGAAAATAATATCTACGTGCCCATATGTTACTTTTACCTTCAAACGGATGCCGTTTAGTTTTTGTAATGCTCCGGCTACCTTTCAATGTTGCATGTTATCTATTTTTGCTGACATGTTGGAGGATTCAATGGACGTATTTATGGATGACTTCTCGGTTGTGGGTGACACTTTTGAAGCATGTTTAGAGCACTTAGGACAAGTTCTCCAAAGATGTGTGGAGACAAATTTAGTACTAAATTGGGAAAAATGTCATTTCATGGTTAAGGAAGGTATAGTGCTTGGTCACAAAGTGTCGTAAAAGGGGCTGAAGGTTGACGAAGAAAAGATTGACACTACAACATATTAGGCTGACGGCCACACTAAATCTTGACAACACTAGCAAAGTGTTGCCTAAAATATTTTTGCCTACACTTTCAAAGCGTAACCCACATTTTTTACTTTTGGCTTTGATAATATAGGCAACACTTGTAAAGCGCACTCTTTAATGGTATACACTACACTTTATAAGTGTTGTTACATTATGATATAATTGGCAACAACGATTTACATATATGGCCACACTTTTAAAGTATGTTATTTTTAAAATTGTAAAACCAACACATTACAAGTGTGACCTTAAACTTTTCACTAAAATAACATATTCCGTCCAACATTTTCAAGAGCTCGCTAACATTTTTATTTGGGAAAAAAATAAGTCATAAGGTACAATTTTTTTGAAGAAAGAACGCTCAGCTCAGCTCATTGAAGAAATCCCCAATTTCTTGAAGAAAGAACGCTTAGCTTGGTTCAGCTCATTGAAGCTCCAAATCTGAAATTTTTCACAAAGCAAATTATAGAATTGAAGAATGGTTTCAAAATTAACAGGTATTCCTTAGTCAATGCATAAAGTACAATGTCAAAGTAAATTGAAGAATGGTTTCAAAATTTCATTTTTAATCTCTGACATGCGAAAATTCATGATGATTTTTTTATTTTTCTTGAATAACACAACAAAATCGCTTTAGTTAAGAAGATGATTTCTTAAAGCTTCATTACATTGTAAGGATTTTGTTGGAATAGGGTTTATCAGGTAGAAATTTTATCTTTAAAAGTCGAAATTTATGGGATCTGGGTTTATTGCTTGTGTGTGGTTACATATTTAGCTTTAGGATTTTTGATATTCTTGTCTTTGTTGATATGATTTTTTTTTATATTTGGGAGTATACCTCGTAGTTTTATTACCTACATCAGTTGATTTTTTGCCTTGTGCATTTATCACTAAATAAGTATGAGAATTTCATTTTGATTAGACTAACAAGCTGATTAGGGATGAAATAGTCAATGATAATGTGGGTTTCATGTAAATCTTTTAAGCATTATGTTTTTATTGTTTCGCCTTTATTAGTTTCTGAATCTAGAGGTTCTTAGATTGACAAGAAGAGATCCTATCAGTAAGAAACTATGAGACCATAACAATCAAGACTAAGTAATTAAGCATTATGCTTTTGTTGTTTCGCCTTTATTAGTTTCTGAATCTAGAGGTTCGTAGATTGACTAGAAGAGATCCTATCAGTAAGAAACAATGAGACCATAAGAATCAAGGTTAAGTCACTAAGATAGTAGGTGTTGTTTACCGAAGACTAGAAAAATGACTGCAATATTGCCTGGTAATAATGACTCATTCTTGCTTTGCCGAAAGAATTAACAAAACTAGGCAGCAGTACCAGAGTATCTAACATTGTTGTAAAAAATGTGTACACCTGCAAAGATACTTGTGATACATGAACAATAGGAAAGGAAACATTATATATTATATATATGAGAGTGTCCTTGCTAGGAGAAGCTTTAGTATCTCTTGCTATGGCAGGTGATAATTTGCGTATAAAGTTGTTATACCTTGAAAATAGAGGTAGAATGTAATGTTTCTGCTTACTTTTTCTCTTAAAGTTATACTCTTGTTTCTAAAGATCCAGGCCATTGTATATGATCTTCCTCTTAGTTTCCTCATGCTCCCTTTCTGACAGCCTATGTTTAGATTTCATATTTAATAACTAGTTTTATTTGCTAGGGAAGTTTTAAGTTATATTTGATCTGTGAGATAGAGAGAAAATCGAGGATTAGTTACACTATCGCTATAGCAGTCTAGCTTTAGACAATTATCCATGTCACTGATAGTTCTCTTAAGACTTAAGTCTATTTCAAGCAGTCTCCTAGTCCAAGGAATGGTGTGGTAACATGCTGTTAAAAGTGCCACTAATTAACCCCCACCTGCTTCAACTCAAGTTTAGTATTAGGAGTGACCTTATGTCCCTCATTTTTTTCCTTTTTCTTTTTTTAATTCGATAACGAGTAGCCTTATGTATCTCTTTTTTCCCTCGTAAGTTATAGATCTCCATGTTTTCTATAAATTTATTTGTAATCTCGTGATGAAGAACTGTTCGCTCACTATGTTGAATTACTCACACTCCCATACTGATGATTATCGCGATACGTTGGGATGGATATCTTTAATTTTATTCCCTATATGAAGTTATTGTTAAGAACATTCTGTTTTTGTTTATTGTTCATTCTTAATGTTGAAAATATTTGTTTTAGCTTATTGTCCATCCAAATCAGTTCGAGAATAGCATTTGTACTATATCATGCATTTTTCATACTTAAACGATGTATAATTCATATAGTTAAAGCCATAATCAAGAGTGACTTTAGAGATAAGGGTTTCTTTTCTTTTTGGATAAGGAGAGACTTTACAGATAAGTAGACGTTACAAAGTTATTTTGGTATATATGTTTTTTGTGAATTTAAGTATCATGAGGGAAAAATTATAGAAACTTGAACAAGCTTTAAGCATTTATTCTACCTAAGCAATGTAAATTGGTTAGTTTATTGAATGAACACATATCCTATAATTAACTAAAATAAAGTAAAATGAGCTACAAAATAAAGAAAATTTGAACAATTCTAAGGTATTGAGCATGTTAATCTTTTGAATTCTAAGGTATTGAGCATGTTAATCTTTCGAATTCTAAGGTATTGAGCATGTTACTCTTTTGAATTGTACTTGAAGGATATTGGTTGTTGTTTCACAGATGAGTTTCCTTTTTTTTCTTTTTCCTTTTCTTTCAGATTCATAAAACCCCTTCAAAGCCTTGCAGAATGTCGAGGAATTGCTCTATTTGCAGTCTAAGTGGGGCCGTTATTTTCGACCAGATTACATGTTTTATTCTATAATTTGTTTGATAAATCATACTAATAGTATTATTTGGAATTGGTTCTTGCAGTTGAAGCTCAAGGAGCCTCTATGTTTCTGTTGCTTCTGACAAGCAAATATCAACTTTTTTCCCCTCATTAATGTAGTAACACACCACAAAAGTTCCTTGAATTTTGTTATCATTCTATTATAAAGATAGTGCTTGCACTGTAAACGTGGTCTTTTGCTAAACCAGGCTATCAAATTACACCTGACTCTAGTATGTCCCATTTATTTCCTAATAATCTCTCTTATTCAATTACAGGGACTAGTTTATTAGTTGACCATAGGTATGGCTCTTAATACATCATGCTAATTAACTGATAAGAAAATACCATGCATATGACTAAACAAACTCCTCAGATATATCTCTTATCAACTCTGTTCTATCCAAGCAAAAGCTGCAGGAAAATATTGACACAAATTTTCTAGGTATCATAGGTGATTATCATTTATTTTGAAAGAGAACTTTAGAATGGATACCATGAAGTTTCTGAAGTTTTAACATTCCGATCATGGCACTGACTGCTACTGCCACTACTCGTGTTCGAGAAGACATTCTACAGTCATTGCACATGTCAAAGGCGACAAGACTGTTCTCACTTCGTTTTTCGGGTCAAATCTCCAATTTTTAGTAAGATAATTTAACATCGTGCTACGATAATTTTTTTTTGTTTGGTATTCCTTGCATGTCCTGCATTTGCATTTTCTGCACCGTTTCATTCTTCGCTTTCTTTCTCTTACTTTTCCTTATTTTGTTGGATGTGTTTGTGTGTGTATGTGGGGGTTTGGGAGGGTGGGGGGATTTTTGAGAACACATTATTCTATTGCTCACAACTATTTCAAGACCAAGAGTGCTAATAACCTCTTGCAGGAAGCAAAGAAGAAATTCTATTGCTCTTGCAAGCAGTATTCAAACAATTTTGAAGTATATTGTGATTCAGGAAAGCAAAACAAAATCCACTAACATAGACATCAGTTTGCTTGATGAAAGCACTGAGTTTATTGGGATAACGATTTTGTAATTGAGACAAATAGTTCAAGATGTATCCAAGAACAAGGGTGCTAATAACATATTTCAGGAAGAGAAAAAATTCCATCTCTATTTCAACTAGTGTACCAGATATCATAGAGGATGTTGCGATTGAGGAGAGCAAAACAAAGTCCACTAACGCCGACACTACTTTGCCTCATGAATGCAGTGTTTTTGCATATGAAACAAGGATTCAATAGATTTATCCAAGACCAAAATTGCTGATAACATATTGTAGGAAGAGGAGAAGGAATTCATTTGCTCTTGCAAGCACTATACTAGCAATTGCGAAGGATGCCGTGATTGAAAAGAGAATAATAAAATCTGATAACGTGGACATCACTTTGCTTCAGCAGTGAGTTTATTGAGGTTAATGATTTTCCCATTGTTACAAGGAGTCAACAAGTACATCTAAGACCAAGAGTACTAATAACCTATTTTAGAAAGAGGAGAAGGAATTTCAGTTTTCTTGGAAACAGTTTACAAGCACTTGTGGAGAATGTTGGCACTTGTGCTTTTAGGTCTTCAACAAATGAAATTTTTGATGGGGAAAGACAATCTTTAGCCTTTTCTTGTTATAGTTTCTTTCATTCATAACTTTCAACACAGTATAACTTAGAATGTTATGCAGGATCAATCCCATTGCATTGATACCGTTTCCGTGTTGTTGGTAAGAAGAGAAGCAAGCCTATTATTTTGAAGAAGCTTAAAAAATTATAGGACAAGTTTGAACCAGATCTTCCATGGGAGAGGGGTGAATATGATGAGTCATACACACTTCTGTTGGACGATTCTCCTCACAAGGCCTTGAGTAATCCATCGAGTATTAACCCTTTCTTTGTTGCTGGGAAACTTCCTCCATGATCTTTAAGTAAATGATTTTGCTCTGTGTTTTATCATTTTCAGCCAAACACACTAGGAAAGAAACATAAGTATATCAAAATTTCTTTCTATATTTGGGATCAAGGCTAATGCTTACAATGCTAAGGTAATATGTATCCCATAAGTTAAAGTTATTATATAGTTATCCCTCTGATTTTATTAATGTTGAGTTTATTTCGCCACCAAATTTTTATTGTTTGAAGGACTTCAGATAATTTTGCATGGTCGCATGATGTAGGCGCATGTCTCTTAGGATGCAAAATACCATAGTTGTGAAAGTGGACTAAAGGTGATCATCAACGTGTTGTTTAATTGGTTTGCTGTCATGTAATTTAGGTATAACTAGTCTCTGTGATATTATGTGTGGTAGATGTCTGCTGGATTGGAGTCAAGGTCTAAACATTTCACTGCCCAAGCCTTTGGACAGATCTTCCACTTTTGTGCAACAGACCTTACATATTGGTCTCTTATACTATACACCAGCACCAAATCCAAAAACACGCGTACTAATTTAATACAACTTCTACTACAATATACCAACATGAAATTGCCAATCAAACACAATCCTACATGGACAACACTAAGACATTTAGATGAAGCAGGTGATGGCTAATCTTTGGAGTCTACGAGTTGTGTACTTTTCACTTTGTTGTTGAGGTCTGTCACTAACAACAACCTATTTTTCTTTCTTACTAGGATCATTTTTGGTAGCTGTAACATTTTGTTGTTGAGGTCTGTCACTAACAACAACCTGTTCTGATCCTGTCTCAAAGGAATAACATTTTTGCTGACTTGCTCATTTACAATAAGTTGTAAATGTTTTTCAGAATTAGTATTACCAACTTGAATAGGAGCATAGTTATGAGACTTACATTTCTGCAGTAGAGTGTTTTGATGTTGTTGGAGTTGAGTTTCTCCTTTTTCCATTCTTTGTTTGGTGCAACTGCTATCCTGATTTATATGTCTGCATTACAATGTCTTTGGATATTTCTTCTGCTGCTCCTGTTATATAGCTGCTGCAATCTAATATAATACAATGCTGCCTGAACTCAAAAAATCTATAATCTGCAATCTGGAACTTCTTGCCTCTTCTATAACTGCTACAATCTGATTTGTTGAACATGGTTTGTTTTTATTTTTAATTTCATTTTAAATATGTAGGGAAATGGAGGTGATCAAATTTGAAGGGTCACCATAAGTCAATTTGATCTCATTGAAGTGGATGATGAAGAGTTTTTGAACTATTGTAAAAGTTTGAATACATTATATTTGATTTTGTGAAATATTGAACTATT
>JAJOOB010000329.1:0-57973 GCA_029582485.1 Solanum tarapatanum | reverse complement strand
TTACTACACTTTGTACAAAAGTGGATAGTATGGACAACGAGATACAAAAGCTAAAGACTAATGAAGATAATCTGAAGTCTAAAGCTAGTATAAGTCAGTAACATGACTATAAAAATGCGGAGCTATGTCGATCGAAAGACAGAAAAAATCCAGAGCTAAAAGGTGACGTTGGGAAACACCTAAAAACCCATAATATTTGTTTAAATACAGCTGCAGGTACAAGCCAACGAGCTAGTGAAAAACATAAGAACTCAAACTTAAACAAGATATTCGAAAAACCATTTACCCCAAGGCAAATACCAAAAAACATATTGACTATAGAACCACAAACTTCTACATACGCAGATAGCCTACACCATGACAAAAGGACATATAATCATATTACGCGAACCTATATAGAAAATATATACAAAATCCAAACATTTTTAAATCTCAAACCCAGATCTACTACAACCCAAGAACCCAACCAGGATTATTTAACCCAAAAATTACAAGGTTATAATAAACTGATTGCACAACCAAAAACTAATGCCAACTTAGTAAGGACATGTTCCAACTATACACTATTAAATACAGTATATCCTTATGATGGAGAGGAAATAAGTGGAATACCGCAACTACATAAAGCATTTATTACATATAAGAGAGTTACTAAGGAAAATTTATTTTATGTAAAATTTTATACGGCAACAGCAGAGATATTATACGAAGAAATAAATCCTCCGATACAAGTGGTAAAGATAGGACTAACAAAAGATATGATAATACCGGAAGATATCGAAGAGCAACCAGAGATACAAAAAAGCGAGATACCTACTTTTTATGACAATAAGAGAATAATTGGTATATCAACCATTATACAAGAACTAGCAAATAATTATTTAAACGAAAACGCTATATGGAGCTACTATGCAAGGGATCAGTTAATGAATTATTCCAATTCAAGGGAGCTAAGGAAAGCAGATATGGATGAAGTCCAAAGAAAGATTTTATCATTGCTAAAACCAGAAGAATGACCTACGACAAGAGCACTAAAAGCAGGATTTATTTCAACAGAGTTATTAACCAGATATTGCCAACTAATTGGATACAAATACCCTGATCACATATGTTCAAAGTGTAATGGAGAAGATAACATAATTCCAGATGTCTAGCTGGAATAATCAACGAAGAAAAGAAGAAAGAAGACAAAAAGATAGATAAGAAAGGAAAAAGTTATGTAGCTAAAATAATGTAAAATAGTTGCAAAGTTGTAAAGTAGTCAAATAAGTATGTAGCTAAGATGTAAAAAGTCATAAATTCATAAAAAGAATAGTGTATAGTTTGGTGTGTGTGTCATAAAGTAGGTATGTGTCATAAAGTAAATAGTGTGCAAATAATGACAAGTGTATGTATGTATAAATAAGTCGTAAATAGGGTAGTGGTAGACAAAATAAGAACTATTCATGAATAGTAGTAAATAGTAGTCATGAATAGTAATAAATAGTAGTGGACAGATGTAAAAGGTGTATTAGAGTGTGTATGTCTATATATAGTCTCAGTTGTAAACATTGTAACGCAGGCAATGCCTGATATATAAAACTTTCTTTTCAAAAACTCTCTCAACTAAAAAATTAGTATTTAGATAAATGGGGCAACAATTTGAAATCC
Source organism: Solanum tarapatanum (assembly GCA_029582485.1). Lineage (NCBI taxonomy): Eukaryota > Viridiplantae > Streptophyta > Magnoliopsida > Solanales > Solanaceae > Solanum > Solanum tarapatanum. Next base: position 56,323 of record JAJOOB010000329.1, on the reverse strand, counting down.
AATCAGATATTTCAGATAGCATGAATAAGTAAGAAGCAAAGGTATATTGTTCAAAAAATATGCGGAACTAATTTCATATATTCCTGAATATCATATATATGATTGAATAAATTTATGTTAGTTATTATGCATTAGAATTATTTGAATCATGATTTCTAGTTTATTAGCACACTGGAAACATGGAGAAAACTTCTATACTATGCCATCCTAATGTTGAAACCGGTAGGCGAGGAAAGCCATTTAGGGGATTAAACAAAATTGAGGCGCTGATAAGAAGGAAGTATCCGCTAAAGTACGATGCTAGTAGTGACAGGAAAACATGATAAACAGATAATCTAGTTCATAATAATCTATTATGAATTTAAGTGATTATGAATATGATAGGAAGGAATAATTGAAAAACCCCGCATAACAACGAACATGATTACATACATGCATGATGAAATGATAAAAAACTATGAAACTTTAATCTTATATATACTTAAAGATATAGAAATAATTGAATTAAGAAAGATAATATGAGAAAAACTATGTAATGATTACGAATCAGAAGATATATTAAATCAGCAATGGTATGAAATAGACATACATGATTTAGACTGCGAAAGAATAGAATGGTATGATTTAGAAATAAATTCAGAGTAAAATGAACTACGAATATTTACAATATTGGATAGAATCTATGAAAGATATAAAACTATTAGAACAATTAATGGAAGAAAATTTACATATGTACCAAAGAACCCAAGATATGTTATATCTAAAATATATTAGAAATAATATTAAAGAAATATTCAGATTAAAAAAACTATCGGAAGAATATTACAATAAATATTATTACATTTTACCATGAATTCCACAACCCCAAAAAATAATATTAAAGAGATATCAAGACTCACTTATGTCACACCCCAAACTCAAGGGGCGCAACTAAGTCCTAATGCCAAAACTCAGGCCCGAGCCGACTCTGCTGAACCATTTGCTACTAGCGCATGACAGCCACACGCAATAAAGAAATCAAACAAGTATATCTCGGCTTAAAACTAAGCCATCGGCCGGCAAGGCCCCTGCCAACTGATCTATAAAAGAAACAGCTACTCCCAGGAGATCATATTAATAAATAGCCAACTAGCACAGAAGTCCTGATTGGGCCGTCGAGACCACCATGATATCTATACCAAAACTAAAAGCAAGTATATATCAATACAATACATCAAACAGCTCACAAGCCTCAACAAACCAACCGCATAGGCTAGTATGGCCATAACATAGCTATAAACCCCACACACTAGTCTGCAAACCTCTAAGACTAGTAAAGATTAGCGGGACAGGGCTCCAGCCTACCCATAAAGATATAAGCAACAAAAGGTAACAAACCTCCTAACTCTGGCAGCTCCGGAGGAAAGGGGCTAGCCAACCGGATAAAAGTCAATCCTGCTGGTGAGGAGGTCTACTCAGTCGTCTATCAAGACCTGCATGCATGACTGCAATGCCCCCAGGCAATGGGGCGTTAGTACAAAATAATGTATAGAGTATGAAAGGCAATAGTGTATGATGAGGTATCCTGAAATACTGGAATAATCTGATAAATAAATCAAGGATAAGATAAGTGTACTGACCTCTTCCTACATCTAAACTTATCAAAAATAATAAAACAACAACCTAACCAAGCTCTCATAAGCTCGGCAGGTACAAATAGCACACAAGACCACCTACTCAGGCCCTCATATTCCCGGAAGGTGCCAATCAGCCTATATACCCCAACCAGTAATCCCCTAGCCCCATAGGCAATCACATAGCCCTCTTAGGCATTAATATAGCCCCGTAGGCAGCACATAGCTCTCTTAGGCATCAACGTAGCTTATAGACAACTCATAGCCCTCTTAGGCAACAACATGGCCCTGTTGGAAGCACATAGTTTTCTTAGGCGTCAATATAGCCCTGTAGGCAACTCATAGCCCTTCTAGGCACAATATAGTCCTATTAGACAACATCATAGGCAGTTCATAGCTCAACATCTAACCACAATAGCCCCAAGGGCAACAACAAACAATTAACTAGGCTGAAGGCGAGTAATTTAGTTATAAACAATGTATATATGAATAATCTCCAAGTCGTTCTTAACTTATGGTCTTTCTTAACAGATCGTGAGTCCTTAAAATGAGGGGTTATAACAACCCATTCAGCCAACCAATCACAAATACATCTACAAGATCACCAACGTTAACTACATCTAAGGAAATATGTCGAACGAAAGGAATAACCTTAACATACCTTTCCAATGAACGCTCGGAAGACCGTAGTTCCTTCACGATAGTTGTTCCTTATGTCCTAAGCTTCACAAACACTATATATACACAACGGGTACACACCTATAAACAGTTTATAATTGCTCTTATATAAGAAGATTTGCCATATTGCCCCAACTTGTCGAAACATCCGTAAAAATTCATAAAAACAATCATAAAAGAGTACCGAGATCATTACCTTAGTTAACCAAGTTAAAACCTTGAAGAAACACCAATTATTACAAATTTATATCTTCAAAAACCAGCTCCAAACGCAGCAAATAGAAGGGAAAAACGATTGCCACGTGTAGGGATTATGTTTCTAGGCACGGGGGCAATGTTTAATGGTAGAAATCGTCAAAACTAACCTTCATTATGCTAGGACTTCATAGAAACCCTCTCCTAAGCTTTCTCTCTGGTTTTAGAACTGAAATGAACTGTTTCCATGCTAAAAAATGTTAAATAGCCGACATAGTATATTTCTTTACCCGACCCGGATTCTACCATGGCAGTCCCTAGTAAAACTCTCATAACTTTTTACTCAGATGTCCGTTTGATGCGGGGTTTTGTGCGTTGCAAACTAGACTCGTAGGCCTTCAATTTAATGGGTAATAGGCCTTATACATCTTCATATATTAGGAGAAAACATCCACTACATTTGACCCAAATTTGAAAGAAATTTTTAAAAAGGAACTTATGATAACTTTCGCCAACATTTATTTTGTCCCTTACTTAACTTCAAAACTTGAGATAAAACCCTTGAACACTTAAAATATGACATACCACATCCTTTTTAATTTATTACTCACCCTCTTTGTATTTCCACGAAGGTACGAGTTAATTTAGACGTTTAGAAAAAGTCAGGGTGTTACATTTTTCCCCCCTTTAGAAACATTCGTCCTCGAATAAAAAAAATCTGAGTCACACAACCATGTCCCTAGGAGTTGCCAAAGTATAGGCAAAGTATCATTTGTGAATGTGACTATCCATAACCTAAAACGCAAAAATTCTAACCTAGGCGTCTCACATGACGGCATAAATAGCTAAGCACTATAGCTCCGCAATAACAGTACGAGCAAAATACAATGACAACAACCAAAATAATAAGCAATAATAAAAAAAATGGATAGGTATCTAACCTTACTTCACTAATATAAATTGATATGTTATCACCCTGGGTTATGAAACAAGTGAGGATATTTGGACTTCATGCCATCCTCAGCTTCCAGGTTACCTCTTCTCTATTCTTGTTTCTCCACAATACTTTAACCGAAGCCACCTCTTTGGTCCTCAATTTACGGACCTGTCGATCTAATATGGTAATTGGTGTTTCCTCGTAGGACAAATCCTTTGTGATCTGAACATCCTCAACTGGGACAACCCGATAAGGGTCTCCTACACACTTCCGTAGCATCGATACATGGAAAACTGGATGAACATATTCTAGCCCCGAAGACAATTCTAACTCATAAGCCAATTGTCCTACCCTCCGAAGGATCCGGTATGTCCCAATGAATATTGGACTAAGCTTGCCTTTTTTGCCAAATCTCATAACACCTTTCACAGGGGAGACTTTTAAGAATACCCAGTCATCGACACAAAACTCTAAATCCCTTCATCATACATCTAAGTTTGACTTCTGTCTTGTTTGAGCTGATAGTAACCTCTCCCGAATGAGCTTAACCTTATCTACTGTCTGCTGGACTAAGTCGGGTCCGATCAACCCTAACTCACCTACCTCAAACCATCCAATGGGGGATCTACATTTTCTCCCATACAAATCCTCATAAGGTGGCATCCCGATGCTGGAATGATAACTATTATTGTATGCGAACTCAATAAGAGACAAGTGGTCATCACAATTTCCCTTGAAGTCTAGCGCGCACGCCCGTAACATATTCTCGAGTGTCAAAATTGTGCGCTCAGCCTGGCCATTTGTTTGAGGGTGAAAGGCGGTACTAAGATTAACTTGTGTCCCGAATCCTTTTCGGAAGGACTTCCAGAAGTTGGCAGTAAATTGTGTTCATCTATCAGAGATAATAGATACTGGGACACCATGTAGCCTAACAATCTCTCTAATATAGAGCCCTTCATAGTCTTAGACTGAAAATGTAGCCCTAACTGGTAAGAAGTGGGCTGATTTTATTAGTCTATCAACAATTACCCAAGTAGAGTCAAACTTGCGAAGCGATCGAGTTAACCCTGTAATAAAATCTATATTAAATGCTTCCCACTTCCACAAAGGAATAGCTATCTCCTGAACTAGACCAGCGGGCTTTTGGTGCTCAACCTTCACCTGTTGGCAATTAGGACACTGCGCCACAAACTCAACAACGTCCTTCTTTATCCCCTGCCACCAATAGATCTCCTTAATATCATGGTACATCTTCGTCGAACCAGGGTTAATAGAATAACGGGAATGATGTGCCTCTTCCATAATTCGATGTTAAAGCCCTGCAATATTTGGAACACACAATAGACCGCTAAATCTGAGGACTCCATCTTCATTTATATCAAATGCATAGAATGTTGATCCTGAGCCTTAACTCTAAGTTGCTCTAGGCTAGGATCCTCTTGTTGTCGTGATTTTACTTTTACAACTAGAGATGATACAGTTGTATCCTGAATTGTGACCCCACTATTGTCTGCCTCTAACAATCTGACTCCTAAGCTACCTAACTGATGAAGCTCTCGCGCTAGCTCCCGCTTCTCAACACCTAAGTGGGATAAACTACCCATAGATTTTCGACTGAGGGCATCAGCTACCACATTCGCCTTTCCTGGATGATATAAAATATCCACGTTGTAGGCTTTCAATAACTCAAGCCATCGACATTGTCGCAGATTTAACTCCTTTTGTTTAAAGATATAATGAAGGATTTTATGATCTCTGAAGATGTCAACATGAATGCCATATAAATAGTGTCTCCAGATCTTTAATGCATGCACAACTACAGCCAACTCTAAATCGTGGGTTGGATAGTTCTTCTCATGCTTTCTCAACTGCCTTGAAGCATATGCAATAGCCTTACCATATTGCATTAGAGCACATCCCAACTCAAAACTAGAAGCATCACAGTACACCACATAGCCTTCTGCACCCTCTGGCAATGCTAGAACTGGTGCTGATTTCAACCTGTCCTTTAGCTCCTGGAAACTATGCTCGCAAGCCTCAGTCCACTGGAATTTAGCTGCTTTTTGAGTCAGCTTCGTTACTGGTGCTGAAAGTGAAGAAAAACCCTCTACAAACCTTTTGTAGTACCCAGCTAACCCTAAGAAACTACGAACCTCAGTCGGAGTCATAGGTCTGGGCCAAGTTTTTACGGCCTCAACCTTTTGTGTATCAACCGCAATGCCTGCATCTGATACAATAAGTCCTAAGAAAGCTACAGAGTTCAACCAGAACTCACACTTGGAAAACTTTGCATAAAGTTCTCGATCTGTATGAACCTGAAGTCTGCTCGCAGATGATTTGCATGCTCATCTTTTGAACGTGAATACACCAAAATATCATCAATGAATACAATCACAAACAAGTCTAGATATGGCCTGAATAGACTATTCATTAGGTCTATGAACACTGTTGGGGCATTAGTTAATCACAAAGACATTACCAAGAACTCAAAGTGTCCATATCTCGTTCTAAAAGCTGTCTTTGGAACGTCTTTCTCCCGAACTTGTATCTGGTGATACCTTGATCTTAAATCAATCTTTACGAAACACTTAGCACCTTGTAACTGATCAAACAAGTCATCTATCCTCGAAAGGGGATACTTATTCATGAGAGAGATTATTTGAGAGGGAATTGGGTTTCTTTTTGGTTAGTTGAGAGAATGACTTAGTTTAGGGATCTATAGTCTTTATATAAGTGGTCTAGATTAGGGTAAAAAGACACCATTTAATCCTAATTAAAATTGGAAACCCAAAAGTGCCCCTCAACTTAACCACTTGAAACCAACTCACTGCCTCACCCACGAGACCCCGACCACATGGCGTAGGTTAACCTACGACCTGTACTGGTTGGGTGTGGTTTGGGGTGTCTTGCACTAAAATTTTGTTCTTGACATATGGAGCCCACCTACGGGGCGTGGACCCATCCACGAGGTATGGGTCCTGCCATAGGTCACTGCCTTGGGCAGTTTACAAGGGTGCTCATCCACGAGGCTTCCCAAGGAGTGTGGTTCTAACCACGAGGCATGGATGGCCCTCGTGGGTGACACCTTGATTCTCTAACGTGCTAAATCCTCTAAAATATGCTAAACTTCCCTTTTAAGGCTACGCGGTGTTACAATATCTCCCCCTTGGGATCATTCATTCTTGAATGACCTTCTAGGCATTTCTTAAGGTCACGACTCTAGACTAGCAACCCATCATGCATGCAAAACATCTATTTGTACAGAACCAAAGAGGAATAACCAACTCTAAGCTAAACATGCTCAATGCATCACATGAAAGGTAGGAACTACATCTAACAACCCAAATTGCATAGAATCTTACATCTACTCGTGTTTAAGGAGGAACTGCTATCTCAAAGCTAAAAGCATACTCAACACAATCTCATGGAGCCTATATGAAATCTATACTCATAACATACATCCAGGGAGGAATATCTTAACTCCAACTTAAGACATGTTCATCTATTCATATCTGAAGTCTATATGCAACTCTACTCAATGCACTTCAACATGAGGGATATTAATCATGCAACCTCATTTTCTTTCAAAACAAAAGTTTTTCATGAACAAGTACCAGATAAGGAAATCATGGAAAATTCTAAAACACACATGACTATACATAGCACAAACCATGAGGAACACATCACCTCAAGGAAAAATGAGGAATATAAGGAAAAATGATGAGGATATCGGGGCATCTTATTGGCCCTAGGCCTACCAAGTAGCACCCTCCCCTAAAAGCCTCACTAAAAGATCACTCCTTAACACTTTCATGGAAGCAACTTCCTTGTCCTTCTATTTCTTCACTTGACGGTCTAAGATCTTATATGCGTTTACTAAACGGGGATTAACCTTTTCCCAAACTCATTACACCTCTCAAGGTGAGAATTTCTAGCAACCCAAATCATGAACATTAAGAAAACTCAACGACCTTGCTATCTAAGCACACCATCTCCCCCTTGGGAGTAAGCCTAGGTGGACTTTCTAAGCACCATCTCTTTTAATTCTAAGGTCGGATCAAGTTATCACTTAAGCTTTCACATCCATCCCACATGATGATTCCAAACCATGGTGAACTATACTACTACCCTTTATAGTAGTGTACTAATTGAAAATCTCAAGGTATCTTCTAAACACCCTATTCATCAAATCTTCCAAACATACCCCACAAACTTATAATGACTAAGTCAGGTTCTACCATCAAAACAACAATAACAACAGTGAAGCACATTCATACTAAAGACAACATCAAAGTCTATCATATAAAGTCATATAAGACAAGCAATACCGAAATCTAATAAAGCATAAAACACATGTTGGTAGTCACATCCGGAGGATACTCTTGGTCACCTATTGCTTGGAAAGTATATAACCTATTCTTGTTTGGAGTACTCCCATTCGAACAACTAGAGAAACTTGCTTACCCTTAGCCTTCATCCTTGGACAATTTCTCATTTTGTGGCCACTCTCACCACAACTAAAGCAACCCTCACTACCGGCCAAACACCTAGCCTCATGTCTCTTTCCATACCTAGCACAAGTAGGCCATAGGGACGCACTACTAATTCTTTGTGGTTTAGGGTTCGACACTCTATATTCACTATACTTAGGAGTATTGGAGTACTCTTGTCCGGAAAACCTTTGTCGATTCCTAGAACAACCATGTCCAACGGATCTCACATGAGATGAATCATCATCATTATTTCTAAACCTCTTTTTCTCCTTAGCCCACCCTTTTAGTTTTGCCTCTTAAATTTGTTGAGCATGAGTCATAAGACGAGCAATAACCATATCATGAACAAGCATGGCCGTACGACATTCTTTCACAACTAGATCGGACACACTCGACACAAACTTACTCATCTTAGCCGTACAATATGCCACAATAGAAGGAGCATACTTAGATAGTTGGCTAAACCTAAATGCATATTCCTTAACACTTATACTACCTTGCCTAAGGTTTATAAATTCAAGAACCTTAGCCTCTCTCATCTCTAGAGGGAAAAACCTATCAAGGAAAGCATTTTTGAACCTCTCCCACTCTTTGGGACCCACTTCAATCGATCTAGCCTCCTTTCATCGATCAAACAACACTTGAGAAACTCCCTTAAGTTGGTAAGCGACCTTCTTTACCGGAGTAATTCCCATAATGTCTAACACCTTATATACCTCATTTATAAACTCTTGAGAATCTTCCTCAAGTTTTGACCCGTAAAACTCCAGAGGGTTCATTCTCATAAAATCCCTCACTCTTGAAGTGGTCGTACCTACAGTTGGGTTCACAGGGGCTACCACCTCTTTATTGGCTTGAGCAGTCACAACATGAGCTAAAACTTGGAAAGCCAACTGCATTATTCACATTCTCATCGAAAGGATCATTTGGAGCTTGAGGAGGAGCTTGGGGAGGAACATCTTCATCCATATTGTCTTCCGCATTCCTTCTAGGATTTACCCTTGTAGTAGCCATACCCTAAAAACCATTGGGAAGCAATTAGGAGAAAGACCTAATAGAGTTAAACTCTTTGGCACGACTTAGAGAATGACAAAGTGAGATTTCTTAATCATCTAATAGTTTTCCATTCATAATTGTGGCGCGCTTCACACTTGTGAACAAGACTCCACTAGACGGGGTTTGAGACGTCCTAGAACAATTTTAAAACTCTAACACTGATACCAAGTTTGTCACGACCTAGGGATACCTCCTATATGTAATAAGTCGTACAAGACTCCGAGAAGTCTCATACAAGTCCCTTAGCATATCATAACACTTAATAAAAGAAAAGTGCAGAAATTTAAAACATTTTTCCAATACAATCAAAGTCTCATAAAACTAAGCGGAAGTCTTTAACATTATCTCAAACCATCAAATACAAGAAAGTCTTAGGGACACAACCCAAACAAAACTCTTCAACATAAAAGAAAGACATAGAGTAAAGGTGGTCAAATCCTTGATGCTATGAGGACTCACTAAATCTTCATTTGCTTGCTCTACTAAGATCCTAGCCACATGAATGGATGTCAAGATCGCCGGACACTACATTTGATAAGAATGTAGGCAAAAGAATAAGTTAGTACAAAGATGTACTAAATATGATGGCTAGCATAAATCATCAACATAAACATTTCATAGGCATTAGTCAACATAAGACAGATACCGAAATCATAAGGGATACATCATAAGCATAAGCTATAAGCATAAGAGATAACAACATAGTCATAGGCATAATCAATGCATCTAGATCAACATAATATAAGAGAAACACTTCATTAGTAACGTCAAGGCATGCTTGAACAATGCATGAATAAGACCCCATAATCTCACCCATACTACTTTAGGCCCTCATTCATATTCATCGTCTTTTGATCTTATCCTTAGCTTATTTCTCATAGACAAGGGGACATTCACCTTTAGTTAAACATATCAAGGAAGGACTATGCTTTACGATGACTAATGTTTGCTTACATTATGTCTATGCTGGGGATTATGCGTATGACCTTGTTGTTGTATCTTATGATTATAATATATGTCTCTTATTGACTGATCCTTATGTTTTTCTCCTATGATGTTATGCTAGCTAACATATTTAGTACATTTTGTACAAATGCACACTCTTTCGTACATTCTTATCAAATGTAGGATTCGGCGACATTGAGTTCCGTTCTTGAGGATAGGTTTCTAGAAGTGCAAAGGAGTTGAAGATTTGGTGAGTCCTCATAGCATCGATGATAAAGCCATCATTACCTTTATGTCTTTTCTTTATGTTTTAGATGTTTGTATGGGCTGCATCCCAAATGTTTTATTCAAAGTTGAGTTTAGATGGTTTGAGACAAAGTGTAGTAAGACTTTCGATTGATTTTATAAAAGACTTCGATAGTATGGATAAAGTTTTTAAATTTTTTGTATCTTTTCTATTATCTTCTGTTATGATATGCTAAGTAGCTTGTATGAGACCCCTTGGGGGTCAAGTACGCCATGTTACATCTAGGGTGTACCCCTGGGTCGTGACAAACTTGGTAATCAGAGCACAATGTTTAGAATGGTTCTAGGATTGTCTCAAACCATGTCTAGTAGAGTCTTGTTAATAAATGTGAAACACGCCACATTTATGAATAGGAGGCTAGTGGATGTTTAGGAAAATTCACTTCTTCATTCTCTAAGTTGTGCCATAGTGTTTGGCTCTAGTAGGCCCTTCTCCTAATTTGTGCCCTATAGTTTTCAGGATATGGCTAATACAAGGTAACATGTTTGGAGGAATGAGGAAGGCAATGTGGATGAAGAGGTTCCTCTCCAAGTTCCACCCCAAGTTCTTCCTCAAGCTAATCAAGCTCCGATTAATACTCCGGCTATGTCGGATGTGGAGGTTAGGTTGGATTTTCTACTGTTGGCCCAAGCCAATAGAGAGGGTGTAGCTCCGGTGAACCCTAATGTGAATTCTGTGGCTTTAAGAGTGAGGGAGTTTATTAAGATGAAACCCCCAGAGTTTTATGGCTCCAAAGTGGAAGAGGACCCTAAGGAGTTTATAGATGAGGTTTACAAGATTCTTGATATCATGGGGGTGACTTTGGTAGAGAAAGCGGAGTTAGTCGCTTACCAATTGAGAGGGGTAGCAAAAAATGATATGGTCAATGGAAGGAAAATAGACCGGTAGGAGCGGGTCTCATAGAGTTAGAGGTGTTTAAGAAGGCATTCCTTGATAGGTTCTTACCCCTAGAGTTGAGGGAGGCTGAGATGCAAGGGCTTATTAACCTTAAGGAAGGTAGTATTAGTGTTCAAGAGTATTCTCTAAAGTTTACTCAACTCTCCAAGTATGCCCTAACTTTAGTGGAGGATTTAGGGGCTAGGATGAATACAATTATGATGGGAGTGTCCGACTTAGTAGAAAAAGAATGTCGTACAACTATGCTTTTATATGATATGGATATCTCACATCTTATGGTTCTCGCCCAACGAATGGAGGAGTAAAAACTCAAGAAAGAGAGTTATAGGGAGAAAAAAAGGTCTAGAATGGATGATGAAAAGTCCTTTGATGATGAGTCTAATGGACAAGGTCACCCTAGGTTTAGACAAAAGTTCCTCGGGCAAGGGCCCTCAAGTACTCCTAAGTTCAACCAAAAGAGGGTGTCTAACCCTAAGTTTCAAGATGATAGTAGTGAGATTCTATTGCTAGGCTGTAGTAGATATCATAGAAGGCATGAGGGTGAATGCTTAGCGGGTTCTAATGTTTGTTTTGGTTGTGGTGATTTGGGCCACAAGATATGGCATTGCCCTAAGGTTGCTAGAAATTAAGAGGATAATCGTCGTATGTCTCAACCCTACCCTTCCTCCGATCCAATATTTTTGGGAGGGAGTGCTCAAAAGAAGAATATGTTTTAAGTCTCCAAGCTAGAGGGGAACAAGAGTGCCCTCCGAATGTGACTACCGGTATGTGCTTTATGCTTTATTAGATTCCGGTATTGTTTGGTCTTTTGTGACTTGATAGATTTGATATGTTAGACTTTGATGTTGTCTTTAGTATGAATGAGTGATTGAATAACGCTATCAAAGATACTTCATCCAATTCTAAGCGTCAATGATCGTTAGTCAGTATATAACCCAACTAAATGAGTTGGGGCTAAATCCCACAGGGAGTGGTACGTGTTTAAGATTCAAAAGTAAAGTGAGAACATATTCAAATCAATCATAGGAACATTATCCGATAAAAACATTATTAAAATCAAGGGGTGACACGAATGTCAAATACAGGGGGTTTTTGGTTTTAATTATCAACTACAACATCAACAAATAATATGAAATAACAATAATGAGACGGGTTCTTGGGATGTGATTCCATTATAGGCTAATATAGACAAATGGGTAATTACAACTATTAGAAAATAGCTAATTATCAGTGAGTAAGCTAGACTATAGAGGAGGTAAAATTTCTCTCGAACAATTTACCCTGAATCAAATTGATTTCTCTCAAACATCGACAAACATGCAAAATAAGAAAAACCTACGCCTTAGACCATTCACTCTCTTGGGCTTAATGCGTGGAAAAGGGGTTAGGATGCACTGTCTCGAGCAGAAGCCATGACAACCCAATACCCACAGACCATCAATCAATAATCTTGGTTTTAAAACCTCTCTCTCGAGCAAGCCAAAAACACGAAAGTAGAACTGCATTTGCAACTACAATTCTTAAATTAAACCATAATTATTGATTAAAGTTAATTCTAAATAGCTTTTAAACTAACAATTAGCAATACCCATAAGCTAAATCATCCCGTAATCACACCCCAAGAATTGGGGCTTTAGCTAGACATTATAAAAAGATAAAAATCATTACCACACTGAGTTTCCATCAATTGGGTAAGATTAATTTTGTCTTTACAAAGGTCCAAATTGAAAAATCTCAAAGACCCACTTCCAATTTCTCAAAAGTGAAAAACTTCAATTCTTCAAAGCTAAGAAAAATTTGCCTCGCAGTTCAAAAACTCTTCAAAATTATAAAAAAAGTCGATGCAAAAATAAAAGATTTGATACTAAATTAAATGTTCAAAAACCTATTTATAGTTACCAAAAATATGCTGCAAAGAGCCACAGTGGGTATCAATAGTAGAACTCAAAGGTGTCACATCATCGACGAGGGCCCTCTCGATCATGCCAGGAATGGAGGCCTCAAGACTGGAGGCGCGTCTATCAGCAAAATGGGCTAGTCGACCCATTCGTATCAATGCAGCCTAAGTGAGCGGGGTCAGGCAGCAACAACACCATATCTAGGAGGCAAGGAAGCAACAGAGGAATTGGGAGTAACAGAAGGAACAACACTAGATGTACCTGAAGTAGTAGGGGCCGGAGTAGGGAAAGATTCCTTTGCAGGTAATGCCTCAGTATCCACAACCGGGGATGTATCTACCAGGGTTGCCTTCTTCTTCTCTTCCTTATCCTTCAAATACTTTCCCTTAATCCTATGGACGTTGGTACAAGATATGGGAGTAACTTCCATATATCTCATCTCAACTCTAGACACCCGAGCTCATCTTCAGAAATCGGTGATCAACACCGGAAAGGGGAGGGAAGTTTGGAATTGCTTGGCCGTCATGACCATCTCCTGTGCAATAATCATCCCCAGGTTTAGCCTTGTCCCATCAATGATGTAACCAATAGGTTGCTTTGGCTTAACGGAGAATCGACTCGTTCTGGGATGGCATGATAGTACTGCTGATGAAGCTAAACCAGAATTTTACTGCGATGTTGAGGTCCTTCTTTTCAATGAGCGCTCAAACCTTGATCCACTTAGGAGCATCGTCAGATATCAGATGAGCCAACCATTTCTTCATATTTTCTAATGTCTTTGTCCGGATGTTATATTGGCAGTCATCCTCAATTTGTGTTGAAACCCCAGGACTGTTGATAGCGTCACTATCACATTTCACCCGATTACCCCTAACAACCAAATAGTCGACCGACTTGAACTTGGCAGCCTGCTTCTTCCCTTGTGGTACTAGTGCTCCTTAAGTGGAGTAGAATTATCTAACCCAGTTTGGAACATACGGGCCACGGGGTCGGGTGAATAACTTTAACTTGTGAGACCTTAGGTAGCTCATGATCTCAGTATATATGTCTATGACCTCGTCAGTAAACCATTTCTTCTCTTCAATAATGGTCATCAGCCCCTTAGTCTTCAGTCTGTTCATAGACCGGGGAAGAGGACCATGTACAACTGATGCAGGAACCACAACCTATGCTAGAGTAGGAGGAGGAGTAGTGGTGGCCTAGGTAGCCCTGATCCTAGACGGATCATTCAGCCTCTTGGAACGGAGTCCAGCCCTCTAGGCTGATAGTAGCTCATCATCCTCAGGCTCAGAAGTGGTAGCCCGAGGATCCTGGTGCTCACCTTCACTCTCAGAAGTAGTGAGGTGGGTAACATAGATCCCGTCACTGTCGAAGCTGGCCTCCGGTGACGCAGGTGCAGGGGCCTTGCTCTTCCCTTTGCCTTTCCCACCTGTGGTGGGAAGTTTTGTCGCTTTTGCCTTGGATATAGTTGCATCTTCATTGATTGTGATTCCCTTAGCCCTCTTGGGGGGGCATCATGTCTCTTCCTGCCACTTTTGGTCTATCCATATTTGCGAACTCATCGTAGACAGTAAGGAACAATTCAAGAAAAATTTGCTGAAAATAGTTGCAGACAGACTCGCCGAATCGATCGGTGAGTCACTTAATCACTTTGGTGAGCCAGATCGGGCTCGCCGAAAGGAATGGCTCAAAATTTCCTAGAAAATTTGGTATGTCGGTGATCAAAGGGGCATTTCGGTGAATCACCGACAACATTCGGCGAGAAAGGACTAGCTCGCTCAAAGATATAGTGCATTTTAAGCGTTAAGGGCGATCAACAAAGACTTTAGGCGAGTTGCCGAGTGCCCTCGACAATCTCAGGCTTCTCTCCGAAAGTTACAGAACTCAAACTTATGAATTGCTTGAAATTAAAGGCGATCTAGGGGGATTCGGCAAACCGCCGAGTGGTTCGGCGAACTCGACCCAGCCTGCCAAACCGCCAAACGTGCCTAACTTTCAACCCCAACTTCCAAATTCTACCACGCAGCCCCCAAAAAACAAAATCAAAGCATGGACTTATTCAATTAGACTTAGACCCATAACACCCATGCCCCCGAGATACTGAGACTTCTCTCGGTTTGGCCAAATTTGGCCATTTGACGACTTTAGCCTGTAAAAATGACGTCAACTGCTCCATTATTTGGAAAAGCACGTCATTTGGGACTAACGTGGGTTACTCAGACTTCACCCAACTAGACCCAACAACAACAAAACACAAATCAATAAGATTTTGATCATTTTTAAACATGAAACTCGAGAAATCAACAATTAATCATTTTAGCCAAGATATTCAAATTAAATTCGGCAAATAAGCACACAATCATGGATTCAGAGAGGCCCAACACGCATCACTCAGATAAAAACACTTGCAAATGAATAAAATTGCTAAATACGAGTTCAGACTTCGAAAAAGCAACCTTTTAAGCCGAATACATAGTTTAAAAAGTTAGGCAGCAAAGAATTCCAACTCTGAACACACAATCGATGACTAAACAACAGTAATAACACGAAAATATAGGAAAATATAATGTAGGTGTGAGTTTGGGAAGTTAAAAAGTGAGGAAATGTGAAAGAGTTTGAAAGTTTAAACCTTAGCCTTTAAAACCGTCCAGTTCTTGCCCATTCGACGACATTAGTTTTGATCACCAGCCCACTCGGCGACACACCGAGTGGGTACTTGCCTCACTGAGTTTTACAAGACCTCCAGTTAAGGTGGGGATCAAAATGATGGAAAAGTCATGGTCACCGACCTGTCGATTTGCCCCTAGGCTCGTTGAGTTTTCAATACTCCAACCTTAGGATTTCTTGAGTCCAACGTCGGCCCAAGTTGGGCTCGCCAAACTTTTCGGCGAGTCACCGACTAGACATTCGGCTTTCCAATCACCCTTATTTCAAGCACATTCCACTTTTTCACCTGCACAATTAACACACCATTATTTCAAAATTAAAAATGAAAGAAAATAAAACTTGGGTTGCCTCCCAAGTAGCGCCTAAGTTAACGTCATTGCACGACGCAAGTCCTCCCTCAAACATCATTCTTGGGGTTGTCAATGGTGTCACTAGGCAACCCCCCTTGTTGTCTTGCGTTTAAATTAGATGAAATCTGACCCATTTGGGTCTTCAACTGCTTGATAGAGACTGAATGAAAATCCTCTGGATAGACGATGGGTTTTCAACTGATTTCTTCTTCAATTTCATGGTTCTTCAATAATTAAGGTATGGTAACTCTTGATTCTTGAATAACCTCTTATTCAAGGAGTTCTATCAAATATTTTCAAAAGTGATTCAAAGACCAAAATTCCCAATTTTCAATCTAAGCATGAGTCCCTTGTCAAAAGATTTTATAAATCATTCTATTGATGAATTAATGTGTATTTAATATTTTAAAGATAATTTTTAAAGTAATTCTTGGAGAACCCATGATCCCCAAATTCTCAAAAATTGGCCTATGATGTGGGTCTTTGTGAATATGATCTCTATTGGTGAAATTATGTTTTGATTAGATTGTATTGATGTCTCCTATGATTATCTATATTTATTCATGTTGAATTGTTGGTATATTGATGAGTTGAGAATTATGGCCTTATGGGCAAAGTTATGGGTTGCTTCCTTTATTTATCGAATTGCACTTAGATTATGTTTATGTAATTGAATTACATTGTTGATTCCTATTGCTATCTATGTCAATTGATTATGAATTGTTGAGGATTGATCCATGGTGATCATGGCTTGGATAATTAGTAAGTTGACCTAACTTCTAGTCTATAGTATGAGAATTGATGTTGTGTAGTTTGGTCCACTTAATGTGGCGGTGTTTACCTATTGTCTATCTAAGCATGTTGAGATCATGGCCTTGAAGGCAATAGATGTGAAGTGAATTGATGAATATGATGCATATATTTATGAAATTATGCTATGAAGTTTATGTATGAAATCCTCAATGCTAGGATGATGTTTAAAGGTTGTTGATGATGAGGAGTATAATGTGAATGATAATGTTAGGGATAAGGTGCGGTCTACATGATTGATTATGTTAAGTACTATTGTGGAATGACCCTTACTTATATGACCCCTATATGAATGTGTGATCATATACATGTTAGGAGTACCTATTCAATGTTGAATGTGTCCTTGTTTCCGAAGCTGTAGTGTGGGTGTGTGGTCTAGAATCCCTAAAGGCTTTATATGTGAATTGCTTATGATTTGGGGACATTATGAATGTGTTGTGATCCCTTAAAGGGAAGTGCACTCAATGTCAATGTTGTTGCTATTATGTCACTATGAGGACCACTATGCACATACACTATACATGTATAGCTATGAATACAATGTGTTATGGTGTCGATTGAAAGGTTAACTCTTATGTGCAACCTTACATCTTATTGTGCATGCAAAGTGCATGATTAGCAAGGTATGAATATGTGTTGTATAAAGGTGTTTATGTGAAAGGTCCTTCCACATATGAAGACACAGACACACATAAATGAATGAATAAGGTTTATGATAATCTAGTGAAAGTAAGTCTCTTGAAAGGTCTCCTCAATTGTACTCTAAACTAGAGTATGTTTTGAATATGGTATGACTACGTGAAAGGTCATTCTCACATAATGTAGGTTTTAAGATGAAAGGCCATTCAAATCTTAGAAACCATTGAGCTATATGATATGAGGTA
Organism: Solanum tarapatanum; assembly: GCA_029582485.1. Classification (NCBI taxonomy): domain Eukaryota; kingdom Viridiplantae; phylum Streptophyta; class Magnoliopsida; order Solanales; family Solanaceae; genus Solanum; species Solanum tarapatanum. The sequence goes on along the minus strand of JAJOOB010000329.1, from coordinate 38,593 downwards.
TTAAGTCCCTAAAGCCTATTTTATGAACTAATGTTAAATAAAGGCTTAAAGATGTTTAAAAAGGGAGTTTAGCACTGAGTGAATATGAAAAATGAGAGTGGGGGCTTCACGTTTAGCAAGTACGGCTTCCCAAAAGAGAACCTTCACATTAAGCAAGTCCGGGTTCCCAACATAGATGATGTCTCATGAAATGGAAACCACCACGCCTAGTAAGTTAAGGTTTCTAGTAGCAATCTCCTTGTTCCATAACTACGTGCCCCCGTAGGGCTTGTCTTAGCGGATCAACTAAATAGCTATTATGTATGTAGGTCCTACCTTGGCACGTAGTACCCTCTATTTTTGGTGTGGGAGTAGAACACCATATTCCATGTAGCTCACATGGTCTATGTCAGTTATGGCAATGTCTCCTGAAAGTTAAGAAATGAACTAAGATAAGAATAACAACTCTAGTCATGATTTCTTGAAGAGTTACTTAGTCTAGGTAGGACTATGGACCCTACTTATGCATTGCACAAGTGGACTCTAAGGGAGGTTATGATGAGGCTCTTTATGTAATGAAGACTATTGTCTATGTATGTTAATATGAAAGCATGTTATGGTTGACTTTATTTATGTCAAGAGATGAAGTATGATTATGCATGTGAATTACACTTATGACTTCTTAATGGGTTTGCTTAGTATATGTGGGGGTATGGGACTCCACGTGTACATTGCACAAGCGAGCTTGTGAAGAGGTTGTGAGGGTCGTTTACCTATGATATGAACTAAATGAGTTATGACTAATAATGTATTAAATGAATGAGTCCTTATATGATGTTATGAAGTTTGTTGGTCTTATGTCTAAAGTTAAATGAAGATGTTATTACTTGTTGAATATGATGTGCCTAGTCTATGGTGGCTTCCTAGAAACACTTGGTGTGAGTAGTTTTATGGGATGCTACTTGCACACTGCACTAGTGTGACTTGGGGGTTGTCTTAGGTGATGGTTCCTATGTGAAGACTATGCCTTATGGTGTGCTTATGACTCTATGAATATATGTGGTTGGGTTGATGAAGGCTATATGTAAGTTCACCCTTTGTAACCTTAAGGTAATACATTGCACCAAGTATTCCCTAAGGGTTTCTTGAGGAAAGGAGTTAAGATAAGGAGGAAGGTAATGTATTGTATGCATTGAATGTGCCTAGAATGTTATAAGTGTCTCTATGTGCTATTACGAATGGTTTCCATGTGTATGATGGTGTATGTGGTTTATATCGTTCCTATTGTGCTAAATGTTCTTGAAGTTTCTCTAAAAAGGCATGATGCATGGTTTCCAACTAACTGTCCCTTTTGAAAGCATGCTTTTGCATGGTTATCAAAATTAGTGCATTCTTGTACTAACACCATTCTTCTTCATCTTTTTACACCAAGTGTAGGTGGTGGTGGCTAAATGGCCTTTCCTAGAAGTGAGGAGCTTGTCTTACTATTCTCAAGTTCGGGTGTGTCCTTAAATATTCAAGGACATTTATGTTAAAGAGTTTCTTTAAGTTCAATGTACTATATAGTAGTTTGTTTTGTATTATAAGGGCTATGTCCCTCTTGTGTTGTAGTCGTGTTTTAAGATAGTTACCTTGAGACGTAGTACTTCGATTTTGTATTAAAGGCTTAAATGAGGTGACATTTAAGTGTTCTGTTACATTATGAAGAAGTTTTAAATTTTTCGCTATTTTTCTATGTGAATGCTTTGACGAATGCTAAGGGCTTGTATAAAACCTCCGAGAGGTCGAATATGTTGGTAACGACTAGGGGGTGATCTCGGGTATTTACAAACCTGGTATCAGAGCATAAGGTTTAGAAAATTGTCTGACGATTCAACGTCTCATGAGCCATGTCTAGTAGTGTCTTACTCATCGATTTGAGTCGCGACACATCTATGAGCGAGAGGCTATAAAAAGATAGAAGTTTCACTTTCTTCATTACTCTTGTGTCGTGCCGTACAGCTTAACTCCATATGATTTCTCTCTCTTATTTTTCCGTTGTCCGGTGGTATTCTAGATGTTATTACTTGGAAGGGGTGATGTTGCAAGGATCGAGGGATGAAAAGGTGAGTTTTAATGCTTATTATGATGTGGTGACTATATCAGTATATATGAAGGTAGATTTGGAAATCGTATTGTGATGCCAATCATGGCTATGTGTGACCTATGAGGTTGGGAGCATTACATTGAAAATGTTGTATGGTGGAGTAGATTTGAGGAGTTTTGAAGGAATGTGGTAACTAGTGTGAGTTGAAAATTGCTTTTTTTTCTTATGAGTGATGCTTCATGGTTGTCCATGTGTGAATCAGAGTTCTTGTGTTTGCCCTAAGAGCGGAAAAAGGGGCTTTGTTCCATTAGATGGGATAGTGTTTAGCTCTAAGGTTAGCTTCGAGAGTTGCATGTACCCCTTAGTTCATGGGAAGGACAAGAGGATAGATGTTGACCAACTCTAAAGAGGATAGTTGTCTTGTAAGGTTGATCTTAAGTATGGTCATTCAAGAGGGTGTTTAGATAATACCTAGGTATGATTGAGCGGAAAGTTACACCAAAGATAATGATAAGGGTATGATGTGATAAAGAGTTGATTAAGCTCACCCCAAGTGGAGGATAATGTTCCTAGATGGTAAGGTTTTGAGTGCCCTTACTATTTCTACATTGAACTTCCTTGAGTTCTCCATGTTGAGAACCACTTTGGTTGATAGATATGAAGTGGAGTGGTATAGATACTCATTTTTTTTGAATTCTTGAAATACTCGCCTAAGGGAGCATAGTGAAGATTTAGTGGAGAATGGTTCCTACCTTAGAGATAAAGGAGGTAATGATTAAAGGAGTTTGCATAACTTGATCCCAAGAGGGGGACATTGTGCTTAATTGGTAAGTGATAGTTCTCTTGGTTACTTTAATGTGCTCTTAGATGGGTTTACCCAAAGTGGGGGATGATGAGTGAGTAGTAAGGTTGTTGATATCCTTATCTTTTCCTTCTATTCTTATTCAAGCTTGAGACCAAAGAGTTCCTAGTAGCTTGTTCATGTTTTGGAGTCTTGCATATGGTTATGAGTTGCATGATCTCCGTATGTTATGCATGTCGTATAAGACACTATGTTCTGCATGTTTTGAAGGATTCTTATTGCATAAGAATGGAATTTTAGTAATAAAATTCATGTTTCTCATGTGAATATGCATATTTATATGGTGAATGCACTCTTGACTTCATGAGGAAGAGAGTATGAGCAAGCTTAGGTTAGAAGTTCAGAATTTTTCCTTAAATGGATTGACCTTTGTGTAATGCTTGCTTATGAGTTTATGATGCCATGTGTGTATGTTGTGACTAGAAGAAGGTAGTCCCTCCTTGAACATAACTAAACATGGTAATGCCATGTATGTTCCTGATAGTATGATGATTAAATGATAAGACTAGTAGATGATCTATAATCCTCATGTTAGGGTGCAACTAGTATGAATTGCTTAATTGCCTCATCAGTGGAAATGTTGATCATGTCTATGTGTGAATTTGAAAGACTTTGCATATTGGACCCTATGATGATATAAGAGGGATAAATATCATGTCATGATTAGGAGAAGGTAGTTCCTCCTATGAACATGAGAAAGGCCTATGTGGTTGATGCATTATGAGTCGGTGAATAAAGTTTCTACTTGCTTGTGTTGCATGAGTTGATTTGAAGTGCACACTTAAATGATTTCTTATGATAAAGTTGCATAATGTGCTTTAATGAGATAGTTGCATGTTGTGTTTCTTTGGTGTTTGAAATGAGAATGATGATTTGGAGAAGGAAGTTCCTCCAATGAAATGGGAAATAATAAAGTTGATGCATAAGGAGTTGGTAGATGTGTTTCTACTTTCTTGAATCGCACAAAGTTGTTTTGAGCCTTTTATATGGAGTTGATGTTCCTCTTTGATGTGTGCTGTTATGTTGATATTGTATGCTGTGTATTGTGAGCTGTTAGTTGGGTCATTGAGTCCTCGGAAGTGTTTTAAGTGTCATTCGAGGACGAATTTTCGTAACTAGGGGATATTGTAACGACCCTCAAAATGAAGTAGGGTAAAGTAGAGCCTCACATGGGTTTTATGCATTAATAAATTGTTAATATAATGAAGAATAGCCTTTTTAGTCAATTTTAAAGAGTTTGGAAGTCAAACGTCAAGGGACGACCAAGACGTTCGGAAACTAGTCTTTTACGTGTTGCTGTGTTCTAGTATGTTGTTATTGTTTTTATGTGTTGTTTGGAGTCTAAAATCAGTGGAGGTGATCCTAGTGTCTTAATAAATGTTTTTAGGGTCGAAACATCCGGGTACGACTCCCCGGGACCACCCTAAGGGTCCTCGAGAAGGACCCAAACCTTGGCCAAGCAAGCTGCCAAGGCAGCTTGATAAATGCACTTGGAGGGAATAGCTCCGCTGCGCAGACTAGCTCCCCCAAGGAGCAAAAAGTTAGTTCGCGACGCGGACATGTTGCGAACTCTACTGTTTCCAATTTTAATCTCCAGAAACTTGTGGGAACACCTCCGCGTCGCGAACTTTGTTCCCGACGAAATCTGCGAAAATAAAACTAAAGTTTGACATGTCTAAAAGGTCCAAAAAAGTGAGGGGTAGTTTGGGTACTCTAGGGAATTATTATAAACGGCTATTTTTACCTATTTTATGGTATTTAAGTTTGTTAAAACCCCAAAACCTAGAATTAGATCCCATTCTTCAAATTGACCTTTCCCTCTCAAAATAGGTTCTCTCAAAAACTCCATTGAAGACCTTGATGAAGCTCAAGCTAGTAGATGGGTTTTCCACTGATTTCTTCTTTAATTTCATTGGTCTTCAATAATTAAGGTATGGTCACTCTTGATTCTTGAAAAACCTCTCATTCAAGGAGTTCTATCAAAGATTTTAAGAAGTGATACAAAGACCAAAATTCCCAATTTTCAATCTAAACATGGGTCCCTAGTGAAATGATTTTTTAAATCATTCTATTGATGAATTAATGTGGAATTAAGGTCTTTAAGAATTTTTTTTAAGGAATTCTTGGAGAACCCATGATCCCCAAATTCTTAAAAATTGGCCTATGATGTGGGTCTTTGTGAATATGATCTCTTTTGGTGAAATTATGTTTGGATTAGATTTTATTGATGTCTCCTATGATTACCTATACTTATTCATGTTAAATTGTTGGTATATTGATGAGTTGAGAATTATGGCCTTATGGGCAAAGTTATGGGTTGATCCCTTTATTTATAGAATTGTACTTCGATTATGTTTATGTTATTGAATTACATTGTTGATTCCTATTGCTATCTATGTCAATTGCTTATGAATTGTTGAGGATTGATCCATGGTGATCATGGCTTGGAAAATTGGTATGTTGACCTAACTTCTAGTCTATAGTATGGGAATTGATGTTGTGTGGTTTGGTCCACTTATGCTGGATGTGCTTACTTCTTGTCTATCTATGCATGTTGAGATCATGGACTTGAAGGCAATATTTGTGAAGTGAATTGATGATTATGATGCATATATTTCTGAATTTGTGCTATGAAGGTTATGTATGGATTCCTTAATACTAGCATGATGTTTAAAGTGTGTTGATGATGAGGAGTGTAATGTGAATGATAATGTTAGGGATATGGTGTGGTCTACATGATTGATTATGTTATGTACTATTGTGGAATGACCCCTACCTATATGACCCCTATATGTATGTGTGATCATATACATGTTAGGAATACCTATTCAATGTTGAATGTGTCCTTGTCTCCTATGATGAAGTGTGGGTGTGTGGTCTAGAATCCCTAAAGGCTTTATCTGTGAATTGCTTATGATTCGATGATATTGTGAATGTGTTGTGATCCCTTGAAGGGAAGTGCACTCAATGTCAATGTTGTTATTATGTCACTATGAGGACCAATATGCACACACACACTCTACATGTATGGATATGAATATGAAAGGTTAACTCTTAGATGCACCATTACATCTTATTATGCATGCAAAGTGTATGATTAGCAAGGTATGAATATGTGTTGTATAAAGGTGTTTGTGTGAAAGGCTTTGTCACAGATGTACACACACATGAATGAATGAATAAGGTTTATGATAATCTAGTGAAAGTTAGTCTCTTGAAAGGTTTCCTCAATTGTACTCTAAACTAGACTATGTTATGAATATGGTATGACTACGTGAAAGGTAATTCTCACATAATATTGGTTCTATGATGAAAGGTAATTCTCATCTTAGAAACATTTGAGCTATATGGTATGAGGGATTAAGTCCCTAAATCCTATTTTATGAACTAATGTTAAATAAAGCCTTAAAGATGTTCAAAAAGGGAGTTGGAGCTTAGCACCGAGTGAACAAGAAAAAAGAGAGTGGGGGATTCACGTTTAGCAAGTTCGGCTTACCACAAGAGAACCTTCACATTTAGCAAGTCCGGGTTCCCAACATAGATGTTGTCTCATGAGATGGAAACCTCCACGCCTAGTAAGTTAAGGTTTCTAGTAGCAATCTCCTTGTTCGATAACTACGTGCTCCCTTAGGTCTTAGCTTAGTGGATCCACTAGATAGCTATTATGTATGTAGATCCTACCTTGGCAAGTAGTACCCTCTCTTTTCGGTGTGGGAGTAGAACACTGGATTCCGTGTAGCTCACATGGTCTAGGTCGGTTATGGCAATGTCTCCCGAAAGTTAAGAAATCAACTAAGATAAGAATATGAACTCTAGTCATGATTTCTTGAAGAGTTACTTAGTGTAGGTAGGACTATGGACCCTACTTATGCATTGCACAAGTGGACTCTACGGGAGGTTATGATTAGGCTCTTTATGTAATGAAGACTATGGTCTACGTATGTTAATATGAAAGAATGTTAAGGTTGACTTTACCTATGTCAAGACATGAAGTATGATTATGCATGTGAATTACACTTATGACTTCTTAATGGGTTTGCTTAGTATATGTGGGGGTATGGGACTCCACGTGTACATTGCACAAGTGAGCTTGTGAAGAGGTTGTGAGGGTCGTTTACCTATGATATGAACTTAATGAGTTATGACTAATGATGTATTAAATGAATGAGTCCTTATATGATGTTATGAAGTATGTTGGTCTTATGTCTAAAGTTAAATGAAGATGTTATTACTTGTTGAATATGATGTGCCTAGTCTATGGTGGCTTCCTAAGAACACTTGGTGTGAGTAGTATTATGGGATGCTTCTTGGACACTGCACTAGTGTGACTTGGGGGTTGTCTTAGGTGATGGTTCCTATGTGAAGAATATGTCTTATGGTGTGCTTATGACTCTATGAATATATGTGGTTGGGTTGATGAAGGCTATATGTAAGTTCACCCTTGGTAACCTTAAGGTGATACATTGCACTAAGTATTCCCTAAGGGTTGCTTTAGGAAAGGAGTTAAGATAAAGAGGAAGGTAATGTATTGTATGCATGGTTTCCATGTGTATGATGGTGTATGTGGTTTATATTGTTCCTATTGTGCTAAATGTTCTTGAAGTTTCTCTAAAAAGGCATGATGCATGGTTTCCAACTAAATGTCCCTTTTAAAATCATGTTTTTGCATGGTGATCATACTTAGTGCATTCTTGTACTAACACCATTCTTCTTCATCTTTTTACACCATGTGTAGGTGGTGGTGGCTAAAGGGCCTTTCCTAAATGTGAGGAGATTGGCTTACTATTCCCATGTTCGGGTGTGTCCTTAAAGATTGAAGGACCTTTATGTTAAAGAGTTTCTTTAAGTTCAATGTACTAGACAATAGTTTCTTTTGTATTATAAGGGTTGTGTCCCTCTTGTGTTGTAGTCGTGTTTTAAGCTGGCTACCTTGAGACGTAGTACTTCGATTTTGTATTAAAGGCTTAAATGAGGTGACATTTCATTCTTGTGTTTTATTATGAAGAAGTTTTAAATTTTCCATTATTTTTCTATGATAAATGCTATGACGAATGCTAAGGGCTTGTATAAGACCTCCGAGAAGTCGAATATGCTGATAATGGCTAGGTGGTGCTCTCGGGTCGTTACAATTACACCATCTAAACATAGGAATATGAAAGTTGGGACTTAGCCCTTACATTAATAGAAAGTCTTATCAAAGAAAGTACAACATAGTCTTTAACAAAGAAAGTAAGATAGAACTAGAATAAATAGTATCTCGTTCATGGACTTGAGGACTCACCAAAACTTGGAGGTAGCAACCTAAGTTTCTTGACGAATGGCCTAAATGCACCTCAACGGCCCGAACCTACACTCATAGGAGATGTAGAAGAGAAGGGGTTAGTACAAAAGCACTAAGTATGGAAACGTGCAAAAAAATCCTTATATATGCTAAAAAGGACATTTTTTTGTGTGTAAATCATGCATTTATCAACTTAGAAGACCATTTATGCACATAGAGAGACAATACAAGTCATAACATCATTATCACATAATTCTTCATAACATAGTAGAACCATCACCTTAGCAACCCTAAAAAGCATACTTGTGCAATGTATAGTTGGCATCCCATAATACCTACTATACTAAGTATCTATTTAGAATCACCTTAGTGACACATATAAACTTTAGACCTCATCATAATCCATAATCATACCTAAGGAATAATCATACTCATTACATATACATAAGGATAGTCATACCATAACAACAACACAATCAACATATATCATACCTTCATGTTTTACCATAGCATAGTGAACCAACCCACAATCCCTTTCAAAGCTTACTTGTGCAATATAAAAGTGAAGTCACATACCCCCACTCCTACTAAGTAAACTTATCAAGAAATCATAAGTATAGTTCAAGTCATATTCATTATCTTATTACATATGGAGAAGTGCATTAACCGACATAGACCATGTGAGCTACATGGAATCCAGTGTCATATAACCCAACACAAAAAAAATGCGTCCTACTTGCCTAAGGTAGAACTAGATATATATAGCTATAATGTGGATCCACTAGCTAAAACCTATACGGGCACATAGTTATGGGATAGGGAGATTGCTTCTAGAAACCCGGCCTATTTTATTAGCAGGAGAGTTTCCACCTCATGAGAGCAAATGTAGAACCCCCGGCCTAAAACTAGCGGGAGAGTCTCTACCTTATTTGCCATATCCGCTCGGTGCTAAGCATTATTCTCCAACTTATACATACTTAAGGTGAATTACAATTTCATATGTGAAGGAGTACATTACACTTCATTCAACCCAACTCATAACATAGCTCATTGATTCAACATGGTGAGAACTACCTTTCACCTTAGAATTATCATATAATCATCCAAGACAATTCATACATAATCATGTGTAGTAGTAAAGGAAACTAGTCTTTCAACAATACCTTAATTCACACATTAGTCATTGGATCTTCACCATTGAAGTGGAACATAACTTCATACATAAATACATGAAAATTAACTACCTCCACCTTTCAAGTGGATCAATCCATTCATATATAAGAATCTTAAACATAGAGTACCTTCATACATTGTCTTCAAGGCTATACTTCAAGATTCAACACTTACAAATTACCCTTCAAGGGTCATAGATCATGTCTTAAAATAACACTTAGAACTACTACTTTAAGCATGAATCAAACAAGACTAATTGACTAAATTAACATAGATACTATTCTAAGTATTCACATTGCATGAACAAACCCAACTCAATTTCATAAAGTTGGGGTCATGGGGAAGCACATGGGTTCATGGGGAATTTCACAATATAAACTCTCAATAAACATCAAATTCATCATAATATAGGATAATTAATATAAAGAAATCATTTTCAAGAAGAACCCATGGCTAGAATCAAAACCCTAGATTTTGAACAAATTCCCAATTTCGAAAATTAGTGTTGAAGGGCTTCATGGAGAAAGAAATTCCATGAATGAAGGTTCCCATACCTTAATTGAAGCTTTGCCACGAAATTGGAGTGAAAACCTTGGAGCTTGAACCCTAATCTTGAAGCTTTGGTTCAAGGAAGCTTCTAAGGAAGGTGAATCATTTCGCTTTCCTTGAACCCTCCTTTAAACTTACACTTAGCCAAATTTTTGGACCCTTTTATATCTCCAATTTATACATAAACTTATAAGGTTCATACGTTAGGCTCTAGTTTCACCTATCATTTTCCCGGGTGTTACACATACACTTTTTATTTATAATATAGAGCATATATATTATGGACAAGGATAAAAAAAGGCCCAAGGTCCATTATTAGTACTACTAAGTAGGAAGCAATTTCAGAGTAGTCCCAACTATTAGGTGATTAAACCAAGGATATCTTTCCATGTCCTATACTTCAACGTCCTCAAATTATCAGGGCGGAAAGATCTACGGGAGTACCTACCCCTCTAGCAGTACCAACAGTAGTTCATGTACTGTCTGTACCACCACCAAGGGCCTCAAAGCAAGATCTTAAAGGGGAAATAAAGTTGCTCACTCAGTTGATACCTACACCTAATACTATTCGAGGAGAGTTAGCTAGATCCAGAGTACGTGATTTCCACCATATGAATCCCCTAATGTTGACAGGATCTAGTGTGATAGAGGACCCAACACGATTTATAGATGAGATCAACAAAATTCTTAGGGTCATGCATATCTCTAAGACTAACGCAGTTGAAATGGCCTCCTATCAACTGGAAGATGCCGCCATCACATAGTATAATATGTGGGTGGATTCTAGGGGAAAACATACTCCTTCTGCAGTTTAGAAGGAGTTCTTTAGGGCCTTTCTGGAGAACTCTTTTCCACTTGGGCTTAGGGAAGAGAGGATTGATGAATTTCTAAACATTCGATAGAACTACCTCAATGTCAAGGAGTATAGAAAACAATTAAGTCAGAGATAGTTAGCACCCACAATGCAAAGATGCATCATTTTGTGGGTGGACTTAGAGATCATTTGATTGGTTCTTGTACCGTTGTTGCATTAAATTAGGGCATAGATATTTCAAGACTTATGGCACACCTTCAAAGGAACGAAGACCGTAAAAAAATTTGTATGGCCGAAAGAGAAAGGTAACAAAATAAAAGGGCTAGGACTGCTGGAATATTTCATGGAGGTGATAGAGCTTACCCCGGTAGAGGTCCACCAAGAAAAGCTCAATCAGTAGACCACTCTACATCTAGTTCGATAGCTCAGTTATCGATACCTAGGCAGGAGTAGAGGTGGACATCAAGGGCACCTAACCCACGCTATCAGAGAGGTGCTAGTTGATAAGTCCACAATCAGGACTCATTTAGGGATTTATTTTGATCGATTTAGTGTCCTCTAATGTTTATTCTGTGCCAATAACTGATGTGAAATCCCTGATTTTCAAGTATTTGGATTTAGGAACAAAGCATGGACACTAATGTGCAAAAAGGAACAAAGCAAGCTGAAGAAATGAAGAAATGATGGCCTAGTGATCACCGAGGTCACTCTGTGAATCGCCAAGTTTCCACTCTACCACTTAAAGTTACAAAATGTTGAAGCTAAAATGTGGGTAACTTTGACGAGCAGCAATTCCATTCGGCGTGTCGCCGATCCATTTGGCGATGGATGACCAGGTCGCCTAAAGTGCTAATGTAAGTTCAAACAAGTGCTGATAGGCGAGATAAAAGGTCAATGGGCGACTCGCGGAATCATCTGGTGATCTCGATCTGGAGAGCCTAAAATTATAGTAGTTGAACCAAGAAGAAGTAAAAATAGAATGCTAAAGGAAGGACAATCGACGAGTCGCCAAACGTTCGGCGAAGCCCGACTTACCTCGCCGATTGGTCTTAAACAATGACCCATCAGACTTGTTTAAATGAAATTTTTCTAGAGAGAGAATGCATTCATAAATGGGAGGAAAAACAGATTGAGAGAAAGACCACTTCTAGAGGCGATTTCTTAGCTATTTTAGCACAATTTTCTTGGAGATTTTGTAATAGAAGAAATTCTTAGTTGATTTTAACTTTCAATTTTCATTTGACCCAGTTATGGAAGACATGAGGTATGCTAATTTTCATCTTTTCTCTATGATTGGCTAAGACCCTCTTCTTGGGGTTTTTGACTGTGAGACCAACTTTTGACTTTTACTAAGTGAGTGTCATTGATTTGTAAATAATGGTGTTAACTTGAATTGGGATTGATTTACTGCTGTGTTTTGAGGTTATCTTGCATGATTATTGTCACTAGTTCAGAGTTTTGTGCTTGCTCGAGAGAGAAGTACAAAGCTAAAGTAGTAAGTTTAGCATCTTTAGTAGTGGGTCGCCATGATTTCAGCTTGAGAAAGTGAAACATGGAACCTATCCTTTGTATCTAGCTCGAGAGAGTGGATTTGATGAGGACAAGGGTTGGGTATCTTCCGTTTAGTGTTGAAGTTCAAGAAAATTCGACAAAGATAAGTTAATCGTACTAGAGAAAATTGCTTTACATATAGTCCTACCTACCCACAACAATTTATCCCATTGTGAGCATGAATGTTCATCCACTAAAGTTAATTCAACAATTGGTTGGTCAATTCCCCAAACTTTACCTCATTATTTGATCATTTTGTGTAAAGTGTTCAATAGGATTGATAATTATAATCTGAAATTCGGAGTTTAACCCAAAGAGGGTGCAGTAAGTGTTCAGTTGAAGAGATTGTTGTCATACTTTTGTAATTGAATTCGAAGGAAAAACTACTCTCTGTTGGATCGACCCCAACTTATTTAGTGGGATTATATACTAACTAACAATCGTTGGCACTTAAAATTTGGAGAAGTTTCTTTTAAACATTAATCAAAATGGCGCCGCTGCCGCGGAGTAGCGTTAGTTAGAATTCTTGGATTGAATATTTGATTTATGGATTGTTTGGATGTAGTTGAATTGTCTTAGGCTGGATTGTGTAGTGTTGGTTCGACTACATAGAAGTAAAAATGAGTGAGGCAGAGGTGAATGGTAGTCTAGCAGGTCATCAAGATGGTATCAATGATTTCAATAGTGTTTACAACCCATCTTATACAGGTGAAACGGGTGCAATATGCATACTGCAAGCTAATGGAACTGCAATATTTGAAGTCACTAGCATGACTTTTCATCTTCTCCAAATGAGAGGACTCTATGAAGGGCTAGCAAGAATGTGTCAGCAGAGTCAATCCAGCTTCGGTTATTTCCACTATCTTTAACGGGGGAACCCATCCATGAAACATGGGTGAGGTTCAAAAAACTCCTACTTAAATGCCCAACTCATGGTATACCAAATGATTTGCTACTCCAATATTTTTACCGAAGTCATGATTCAGCTAATAAAGGGGTGGCTGATCAATTGGTATGAGGGAGAATAATGTTGCAATCATTTGAGGTGGCTTCGTTTCTTCTTGATGACAAGACTAAAATAAATCAAGCATTGTACACCCAAGAGAGGGAGAAGGATGAAAACATCAAGAAAATAATAACCCAAATAGAATTTCTACAGGAGCATATGAAGGGGACATGTGGAGTGTTTAGAGTTGAAGAGGGTTCTTCCTTCGGTTACTCAAGGTCGGGGGAGAATCAAGGTTGGAACTCCAAGAGGTAGGAGGAGGGTTTTCACTCACGCTATCTACAACGGTGTGGGAATCAAGGTTGGAGCCATCACAAAGGAGAAGAGTAAAGCAGATACTATAAAGATTGGGCCAAGCTCAACGACTATTGGAACAGGGAAGAATATCATGACGAGAACCACACTCACTCAAGTGATAGTCCTAAATCGAGAGGGAGTGCAAATAGTCCGACGGTGAATGATTTTCTATCACGCACCCTTGATAAAGTTGAAGGTTCGGATGACTTGTAGAAAGGGATAAAAGCCGACTTTTCATCATTGAACAATAAAGTGAACTCTCACGCAGATGCATTCAAGATACTTGAAGGTCAGTTGAGTTCACTTGCAGCATAACTAAAACCAAAAATGCTGATGAAAGATGATGATAGAGAGCTGGTTGTGGTGACTCGAAGTGGAAAGGTAGCAATAGGCGATGTGAAGGGACATGAAGAAGCTCAAATGCATGAAGAAGACATAGTGATGGAGGAAGAAGAGGCACCTATCCATCAAAGGATTGCCAAGGGACCACAAAAGGATATGGAGAAACACAATAAAAACTCAAAAGTTATGCAACCTCTACCCAAGATAGCTCCTCAATTTCCTCAACGTGTAAAGAAGAAAAATGAGGACGAGCAGTTCAAGAAGTTTTTGTCAGTGTTCAAGATATTATCAATTAATCTTCCGCTACTTGAAGCATTGTTGGAAATGATTGGGTACACCAAATTTATGAAGGACTTAGTTACAAAGAAAAGGAGTTTGGATTTTGAAACAATCGAAGTCTCCCATAGTTGTAGTGCAATTATGACTAAGGAGCTAATTAAAGAGAGAGAAGATCCCAGAGCATTCACCATCCCTTGCACCATCGGCATGCCCCAATTTGCTAAAGCCGTATGAGACTTGGGAGCAAGCATCAACTTGATGCCATATGCGATATATAAACAACTTGGCTGGGGAACCAAAATCCACAACAATGAGACTCTTGATAGTGGACCGATCAATTAAATATCATGTGGGGATGCTATATGAAATCTTGGTAAAAGTTGACCAATTTATTTTCCCGACTGATTTTTTCATTCTAGACTGTGAAATAGATGCTGAAATTCCCATCATTTTGGGAAGACCATTCTTGGCAACCGGAAGAGCATTAGTATCCGTTGAGAGCGGAGAATTGAATTTTAGGGTTAATGAAGATGAAGTAACATTTAAGGTGTGTAAGTCGATGAAACACCCAAGTGATATCCACGTGGTCTCCACGGTTGATGTTATTGATGAGGCGGTGGCTAGTGTGAGCCATTTGATGTGTATGAGTGAGCCATTTGAAGTCGTGCTTGCTAACTATGATGATTTCGAAATCTAAGAGTATGAAGAGGTAGTAGCAGCTCTATCAGGTTTGGGAGGTTATTCAAAGAGTCTAGTGAAGTTGGACATTAATCTAAAAAATTGAGAGAGTCCTCCTACAAAACTATCAACAGAAGAACCACCAAATCTGGAGTTGAAAGTACTCCCCTCCCATCTTTGATATGCTTTCTTAGGGAAAATAACACATTATCGGTGATCATTGCAACTGACTTGCTTGAATGGCAGGAAAAATTGCTCCTTGAGGTGTTGTGAACGCATATAAAAGCTATAGGTTGGAATATTGCTGACAAAATGGGCATTCCTCCTGGTATTTGTAAACACAAAATTCAGCTGGATAATGATTGCATGCCGAGTGTTGAACATCAGCAAAGATTAAACCCGCCAATGCAAGAGCTGCTGAAAAAGGAGATAATAAAGTGGTTGGACGCAAGTATGATCTACCCTATTATGGATAGCAAATGGGTCAGTCTGGTACAATGTGTACCGAAAAGGGAAGGCCTCATAGTTGTCCCGAATAAGAAGGGAGAACTTGTATTTATGAGACTGGTGATCGAGTAGAGAGTATGCATGGATTATCGGAAGATAAACTCGTGAACTGAGAAAGATCACTTTCCCATGCCTTTCATGGATCAAATGCTTGATCGCCTCTTTGAGAGAGGTTGGTATTGCTTTTTGGATGGATATTTAGGCTATAACCAAATCTGTATTGCTTTGGAAGACTAAGAAAAAACAAACCTCACTTACCCATATGGTACTTTTTCCTTCAAACGGATGCCATTTGGATTATGTAATGTTCTGACAACGTTTCAACATTGCATGTTATCTATTTTTGCTGACATGGTGGAGGATTCAATGAAGGTATTTATGGATGACTTTTTGGTTGTGGTGACACCTTTGAGGTGTGTTTAGAGAACTTGGGAAAAGTTCTCCAATGATGTGTGGAGACAAACTTGGTCCTCAATTGGGAAAAATGTTACTTCATGGTTAAAGAAGGAATAGTACTTCGTCACAAAGTGTCGCATAAGGGGTTGGAGGTTGATAAAGCGAAGATCGAAGTAATTGAGAAATTACCACCACCAATTTCTGTAAAGGGGGTTCATAGTTTCTTGGGACATGCCGGTTTTTACTAGAGGTTCATCAAGGACTTCTTAAAGATTGCACATCCTCTATGAAACCTACTAGAGAAAGAGGTAAAATTTCAATTTGACGATGCTTGTATGGTGGCTTTCAGGTGTCTGAAGGAGAAATTGGTATCCAGCCAAGTCATTATTAGCCCTGATTGGTCAGAACCTTTCAAACTAATGTGTGATGCAAGTGGAACAACATTGAGTGTGGTGCTAGGGCGAAAACGCAACCAACTATTTCACCCAATTTACTACGCAACCAAGACTCTAAATAGTACTCAACGTAACTACAATGTTACTGAACAAGAGTTGCTTGCGGTAGTCTATGCATTTGAGAAATTCCAAGCATACTTGCTAGGTACTAAAGTGGTTGTTCACACTGATCATGCTACACTACGTTACCCGATGGCAAAGAAGGATACCAAGCAAAGAGTGATAAGGTGGGTGCTACTATTTGAAGAATTGGACTTTGAGGTCAAAGATAGAAGAGGGTGTGAGAATCATGTGGCCGACTACTTATCAAGATTATAAGGCAAGGAGAATGACGAGCTCAATATTAACATCAATGATTCTTTTTCCGATGTACAAGTGTTGGCGGTAACCCTCAAACAACCTCCTTGGTATGCTGAATTTGACAATTACGTAGTATGTGGACTAATGCCGGATGAACTGAACGTCTACCAATAAAAGTGGTTCATGTTTGATGTTAAAAAGTAATTTTGGGATGAGTCATACTTGTTCAGAAAGTGCGCAGATCATATCATTAGAAAGTGTGTTCCAGAAGAAGAAGCCATAGAAATTCTTCACGCTTGTCATGCTTCACCGGTTGGGGGTCGTTATAGTGGTGTGCGTACAATTGCTAAAGTTCTCCATAGTGGCTACTACTCGCCATCCCTCTACAAAGATGCACATGAATTTGTTAAGAAGTGCACCCAGTGCCAAAAGCAAGGTGGAGTATCCAAACGACACGAGTTACCCCTTACCCCCATTTTGGATGTTGAAGTATTTGATGTTTGGGGAATAGATTTCATGGGTCCATTTGTGAGTTCATTCGGCAATAAGTATATCTTGGTGGCTGTAGATTATGTTTGTAAATAGGTGGAAGTTGTTGCACTTCCGAACAATGAAGGGAAAAGTGTGGTTCCATTCCTGAAGCATTACATTTTTGCCAAATTTGGTACTCCTCGGGCTATTATTAGTGATGGTGCATCCCACTTTTGCAATAAGTGGTTCTCAGCCGCATTGAGTAAGTATGGAGTGAAACACAAAGTAGCAACTCCGTACCAGCCCCAAACAAGCGGCCAAGTTGAAGTGTCAAACCGAGAGATCAAGAACTTCTTGTCCAAGACGGTGAATGCTAATAGAACTGATTGGTCTTGAAATCTTGATGATGCACTATGGGCGTATCGCACCGCATACAAAACACCAATCGGTATGTCTCCGTATCAACTAGTTTTTGGTAAGTCTTGCCATCTACATGTTGAATTGGAACACAAAGCATTGTGGGCTTAAAATGCTCTAAATCTTGACTGGACAAAGGTTTCAAAGGAGAGTATAGAGCAGTTGAATGAGTTGGACGAATTCAGGTTCACGACTTACGAAAGCTCAACCCTTTACAAGGATAAGATGAAGAAATGGCATGATGTAAAAATCCTCAGGAGGTAGATTAGAGTGGGAGATTAGGTGTTACTATACAACTCTCGACTTTGACTCTTTCCAGGAAAGCTCAAGTGCAAATGGTCGGGAACGTTTAGAGTGACGCGTGTGTTCACAAATGGTGCCCTCGATGTTGAAGGTCAAGAAGGACCTGCATTTAAGGTGAATGGATAATACTTGAAGTTATACTTTGGCGAGTGCCAAGAGATCTCTCTGATTGAGGTGGTGTACTTGCAAGATGCTTGAGAGCATTTCCACGTCGCGCCATTACGTTAAATAAGGCGCTTCTAGGGAGGCAACCCAAG
Organism: Solanum tarapatanum; assembly: GCA_029582485.1. Classification (NCBI taxonomy): domain Eukaryota; kingdom Viridiplantae; phylum Streptophyta; class Magnoliopsida; order Solanales; family Solanaceae; genus Solanum; species Solanum tarapatanum. The sequence goes on along the minus strand of JAJOOB010000329.1, from coordinate 20,590 downwards.
TATTAATGTTTTAAGTAATATTTGTTGATTTTTCAGGTGAAGGATAATGTGCGAAAGGAAGATGTTATCGGCGAATCACCGAAGACGTTCGGCGACTACGACCTAGCTCGCCTTATGGATATCAAAGAAGGGGCTGAGATTCTGAAATATTCAATGAGACACCTCTATCACTAGATGAATCGCCGATGTGCTTAGGTGACCCGACTTTTCTTGCCTTTTCTACCTCAGCACTGGCAGCGTAACTTCGTGATTGTTCGGCGATGTTCTAAGTCCAGTATGCGATTCGCCGATCGGTTCGGCAACCTTCTGCATATCCGCTGACTTGCCCATCATGAGGGGGCCATACACTGTAAATAAGGACGGGATGCCGCTCCTTGGGCGCATTGCCGAATCAATCCGCGACCAGTTTATTATCTCACCGACTAGGAACTTAGTAAAGATTCCTTGTTACCTTTCTCGACATGTTTATATACTAGAATTTTATCTTTAATTGCTGGTTTTCTTTTATTGTTTTATTTTTCTTTTTGCTCTTTTCGTGGTAGGGTCTATTCTTTAATCACATTGGGGACAATGTTGAATGCTTTAGGTAGGGGGTTGGCACTTGGCCCTCTGAAATTCCTATGTGCTGTTGGACCCTCTGGATTGCATTCCATTTTAGCTATTCTCTTGCAAATTTGAGTATCGGTCTTGATCAATATCGATGACTTGAATAGTGCTCATAATTGAACAAAAATGAATGTGCGGCTACGATGAGACCAGATGAAGTTGCATAGACAATATGTAAACTTTTTGCATCTCGTTGTGACTAGCTAGTTATCGAATGACTCTCTTGTGATGAAAATTGTACGCTACCGAAAGTGTGGAGTCTTGTGTGACATTGGTATCAATGCCTTGTGTGATGAGCTTATCGTAAACCATGTGTAAGGACACCTAGAATTTGCCCTGTTGGTCCTGTTGACTAAATTATGCGATCTCTTGAAATGATTTTAGGCAACTTTGAAGAGTTTGAAATAATTTGACATTATACCTCTTTTTTTGGCCTGCATTGTGAGTGGGTGATCCTTGCTTGAACACCCTTTGAGCCTTATCCTTTTCTTGGAAGAAACTTGATGCATAATTGTGACATTTCTTTATCCATTACCCATAATCCTCATGATTTGTGGTTTGTTTGAATAGCCAACTTAGGCCAGAAGCCTAAGTTAAGGTGTGGTGAAAAGAAAAGGGTGAATCAAGAAATGCAAGAAGTCCCATTGACCCATGGTTTTGAGAAAGATCGAACCCTTTCATATAAAAAAAAGGGAAAGAAAAGAATGAAAAACAAAAAGTTTGAAATAAAGTTGTAAAAATGCACAAGGAAATGGGGGTGTCCGGCATTCCATGGAAAGTGAGTAATAGGGTAACCTATGTCCATAAATGAAAATGATGAAGAGAAGGAAATAAATTGTTTTGCACACCACATTTCCTGAGGATAAAAGTCACTGAGCTTAAATGAACATACCGTGACACTCAATCCCGTTAGAAGCCTTGAAAAGACCTTTTTGATCTTGAGTGAGCTGAAACAAGTGTTGATTCGAAAATAAGGCTAAACCTATTGGTGGAGTCATGTATGTGTTCATCTTTTTTAGTGTGAGTGTTGATTGTGATTCCGGAACTATAAATTGTTGAATCAGTGTGTGCAAATATTGAATGATTAATTGTGTGAGGGCATTTGAGCACCTTTGTTGAACTTGCACTTGCATTTGAAGCAAGTATTGTGAACTTGAGATTCTTTGATAATGGTGAGTCGCAACTTGAATCTTTGAGTGCACAGTTGGTCCTTGCTCGAGTAAGCTGAGTCTTCTGTGCGCATTCATGATTAAGTCTTGTGTAGCACTATTTGAGACATCCTTTTTGAACTGCTAAACTTGAGTTTTACTTGACGACAAACAAAAGTTTAAGTTGGGGTGTTGATTAGTCCATAATATGGAATTATTTAGGGATTTATTTGGATAGATTTAGTGTCCTCTAATGGTTATTCTGTGACAGTAACTGATGTGAAATCCCTGATTTTCTGGTATTTGTATTTAGGAAAAAAGCATGGACACTAATGTGCAAAAAGGAACAAAGCAAGCTAAAGAAAGGAAGAAATGAAGGCCTGGTGATCGCCAAGGTCACTCTGCAAATCTCCAAGTTTCCACTCTACCACTTAAAGTTACAGAATGCTATAGCTAAAATGGGGGTAACTTTGGCGAGCAGTAGTTCCATTTGGTATGTCGCCGATCCATTTGGCGAGGGATGAATAGGTCGCCAAAAGTGTTGATGGAGGTTCAATCGAGTGCTGATACGTGAGATGAAAGGAGAATGGGTGACTTGCAGAATCATTCGGTGATCTCGATCAGGATTGCCTAAAATTACAGTAGTTGAGCCAAGAAGAAGTGAAAAGTGAAGGCGAGAGGAAGGACAATCGGTGAGTCACCAAATGTTCGGCAAAGCCCGACTTACCTCGCTGATTGGTCTTAAACAATGACCCATCAGACTTATTTAAGTGATATTTTGATAGAGAGAGAAGGTATTCAGAAACGGGAGGAACAATAGATTGAGAGAAAGACCACTGCTAGAGGCGACTTCTCAGCTATTTTAGCAAGATTTTCTTGGAGATTTTGTAATAGAAGAGATTCATAGTTGATTTTAGTTTTCAATTTTCATTTGAACCAGTTATGGAAGATATGATGTTTGTGGATTTTCAGCTTTTTGCTATGATTGGCTAAAACCCTCTTTTTGGGTTTTGACTATGAGACCAATTGTTGAGATTTACTAAGTAGGTTCAGTGATTTGTCAATAATGGTATTAACTTTAAGTGGGTCTCATTTGCTGCTGTGATTTGAGGTTATTTTGCATGATTAGTGTCACTAGTTAAGTGTTTTGTGCTTGCTCGAGAGAGAAGTACAAAGCTAAAGTATCAAGTTTAGCATCCTTAGTAGTGGGTCGCCATGATTTCAGCTTGAGAAACTGAAACATGGAACCTATCCTTTGTATCTAGCTCGAGAGAGTGGATTTGATGAGGATAAGGGCTGGGCATCTTCCCTATAGTGTTGAAGTTCGAGTGAATTCGACAAAGATAAGGTAATTGTTCAACAAAAAATTGTTTTACATATAGTCCTACCTACCCACGACAATTTATCCCATTGTGAGCATGTATGTTCATCCACTAAAGTGAATTCAACAATTGGTTGGTCAATTCCTCAAGTTTTACCTCATTATTTGATTATTTCATGTCAAGTGTTGAATTTGATTGATATTTATAATCTGAAATTCGGAGTTTAAACCAAAAAAGGTGCAGTAAGTGTTAAGTTGAAAAGATTGTTGTCATACTTTGGTAATTTAATTCGAAGTAAAAGCTACTCACTGTGGGATCGACCTCTACTCATTTAGATGGGTTATATACTGACTAACAAGCGTTGTCACTTAGTATTGGAAGAAGTGTCTTTGAAACGTTAATCACTAGTCGAGGAATACCACCTCGACCTACTTGAAAACATTGCGGGTGGTCTCACTTAGGAGAGTGTCGATATAACTTTAATATTAATTATGGGTGTGGAGTTGAGGGTCATAAGAAATGTGCTAGTCCTAAGCTTGGAGTTGATGGTAGAGGTGATAGGCCAGAATATACTAGCTTTACAGGCGCATCCTCATAATTAACTCATTTTTCGTCACGTGGCCCTTAATCACTAGCATGAAGTAGTACAGATAGGGGTAGAGGATCTGGTTTTTGAGCTGGACCAAATCAGATGTATGCACTAGCAGGTTGTCAAGATTCAGAGGCATCCCCAAATGTGGTTATAAGTACTTTATCTATATTCTCTTATCATGCATATGCATTGATAAACCTAGAGGCTACCCTATCATATGTTACTCCATTCTTTGCTAACAAATTTGGAGTAGATCCAGAGTTATTACATGAGCCATTTGTAGTATCGAATCAAGTAAAAACGTCTATTATAGCTAAAAGGGTCTATTATGGTTTCCTAGTAACAGTATCTAGCTGTGACACATTGGTAAATTTGGTAGAGCTTGAAATTGTTGATTTCTTATCATTATGGGCAAGGATTGGATGTCATTTTGTTATGCTATAGGTGATTGTCGAGCTAAGATTGCTCGATTCCATTTCCCAGGTGAGTCAGTCCTAGAACAGAAAGATAATGCTATGATGCCTATAAGAAGGCTTCTTTATATATTCAAGAACAAAATCTTATAGAGTAAGGGATTTTTTATCACCTTGTCCAACTAAGACACTTTGAAGTTGAGAAGAAGGTGGTGACTTTTCAATCTATGCCCATTGTGAATGAATATCCAGATGTGTTTCCTAACGAATTGCCTAGACTACCTCCAATCAGGAATTGATTTTTGTATTGATGTAGATCCTAGTGCGTAGCCTATATCTATTCTTCCATATTGAATCGAGCCAACATAATTGAAAGAGCTAAAGGAAAAGCTAAATGATTTGCTTGAAAAAGGTTTCATTTTCCCCAACATATTGCCTTGGGGTGCTACACCACACTTGTATCCAAGAAGGATGCCACACTGAGGATGTGTATAGATTACATGTAGCATAATAAAGTGACGATAAATAAAAAATACCCCCTTCCAAGGATAGATGATTTATTTGACTAATTGCAATGATCTAAGTGCTTTTCAAAGGTTGACTTGAGATGCATATATCATAAGCTGAAGATTTGTGAAGCAAAAATACCCAAAATCACGTACCAGAAAAAAAATATCGACACTTTGAGTTCCTCCCCATATCATTTGGACTGAGAAATGCCTTAGTAGCCTTTATTTAGATGATGCATAGTGATTTAAAACCCTTTCTTGATATTTATGTCACACCCCAACTCTAGGTGAGGCGGAAAAGTACCATATCAACAGATGCTTTACAAGTGATCTATGATGAAAAAGTGGACTACTATGCAGATAGATTTACTAATGAGAAGCTACATATATAACACATTTCGACTAGCTGAACCGATATAGGTGACAAGTAAAACTATGACTACAGATGATAGCTTTACAATGTCTACAAAGCCTCTACTAGAATCCTTGACAGTACAACTATCAAAATACACATAATAAAGACTCGGCAAAGCTTTTAATCAACCTAAAGCTAACCAAAAACCACTGAGTATGATATGTTTCTATTGGGGAGATCTACTAGTTGAGTACCTGTAGCTGCAACATGAAATGCACCATCCCAAATAAGGGACGTCAGTACGAAAAAATGTACTGAATATGTAAGGCATAATACAACCATATGTAAAATGAGAGCTCAAGATAAACCAAATACAAATATATAAGGATTAGCGACTACCTTTTCAAACATGTGGAATCGTGTGTGTTAAATTCTTTCTAGGCTATTTAACCCTAGGGATGGTGTCCTCATAATTACACAAATTCGAATTGGGCCATGCTAGACTTTCGCCCCTAAGCTGTCACCCTTCTATACCAATTGGGATCGACCCATGCTAGGCTTTCTCCCCTGAGCTACCACCCTTCTATATCAATTGGTATCGACCCATGCTACACATTTTCCACTGGGCTACTACCAATAGTTATATATATTCAGTTTACCTTGTCTCTTTAATCTTTGAGATTGTTGTTTTGGTGGTCATAGCATTATTCAGATCTGTGACAGTAAAACATAGTAGGAGACATATGAATATGGACTTAAGATAATATCAATGACATGGAAGCAATTGTGACACCAACGTAATACTTAGGAGCTTATATGACTTAATAAGCATTTTGACATACCAAATTGAAGCACATATCAAGTGAAAACATTTAACATTCATCCAATATATTTGACCTCTATATGGTAGAAAAATACTTACTAACTCATATCAAGTACAAGGTATACATTAACGTGGAACCAAGGAAGCACGTGAGCTGATTCAACTTAAGGACAAATGCATATTCCAAGTAAGTGTGTATAAAATGTACAATAGAGCAAGTAGAGATCCTGTGAGGTAACAATATAGTCTGAACCAATGGGAGTGATAACCAATAAAGGGAACATATGAACATGTGAAAAGATGACTTATATGATCGGGTTGACAATTGAAGCAGGTTGGAAAGACATCTGCAGATTGTATATCCAACATATAAACATATGTACCATGTGTAATTTAGGATCATTTGGATTTGTATAAGAGAAGTACGTGACAAGGGTTAGCACTTTGATGATGAAACAAGTTAAAACCTTGATTGCTAATACTTGGTAGAGTAGGTATGCAGATCTAGTAATAAACTCATATTAGAATACTTACTTTAATGCTCAAGGGAGTAGGAATGAGATAATTATCTACATTGGTGATCTTATACTTCCACTATGGATCAGTCACTACCAAGAGCACTTAGAAATCTTACTCTGTAATACAAGTGTTGGATTCATGCCAAAGAAATAGGAAATTGAATAACCTTACATACCTTACTTTCTGACCAATACAACTATCACAATTCAACCTCTCTTTGGGGTGTTAATCTACAATATGATTCATGATTAAACTAATGTTAGCAGCTAATCACATTAAGGGCCTCATAAAACAATAGTTTAACACTTGACGGACGGTAGGCCCATACAACACTTAGACAAATGGTGAATCACCACACCCTTCTTCTGTACATTAATACAGCTTCATACATACTTTGCCAAGATACCCAAGTTGCCCCCAATAACAATATACATAAGGCAACCACTATCAATCCCAAAAAATCCTTCAGCATAATAGGGGAATATTGAACTCAATGATTCATCACCATCTAGAGTTCTTGACAAATACATAAAAAATTCTCCGCCCCAAACCTATATTTATAGAGAAGAAAAAATGGGCAGTAGCCTTACCTTAGTTTCTGGAAAGTTATCCTCTAAACTTGTACTTCAAGAACTTAAACTTTCCTTCAAACTTTTACCTATAAAGGGGAACAATATTCAAGAACCTTGAGGTGTTTTAGGGCTGATGTGTTAAGCCAAGAAAGACCAAGGAAAACACTTAATAAATCTGAAATTTTACAAGTTAAAAATGAAGAAAAAGATCTGATCTTTATCCCTTTATAACGGAGGTGCATTGGCCTACTTTCTTGGCCAATTTTGGGCCATATATTGTCAAGTAGGTGACCCACCTACTTGGCTTTTTAACTTGGGCCTTTGAGGACTTAACACTTTTTAGGCCTTGATGCCAATTATCCCCCAGTCTACTCAATTTAGGCCATAATTAATGCAAGTAGGTGGTAGTGTACTTGGCCCAATAATGTGGTAAAAAATGTTCTAGTTGGTGATTCACCTACTTGGTTCTTTAGGCTGGTCAATAAGTCAAAGTAAGGGAGGGACCTACTTGTCACCTACTAGCTTATTTAAGTCAAGCAAGCACCTCACTATATTATTTCATTTCCCGACCTTAATATCTTTAACTTAACTTAAAACTTATACACACTAGGTCACTTTAAACTTTAGACTCAAATATTACCTTATAATCTCAAGCTTAATTACTTCCATCGACGTCGTCTTAATTGGGTCGCATTAAAATGTACGGATAGTTCACTTTAAAATTATTCTATTGTCACTAGTCTCATAGGAAACCGAGTCAATAACTATATCACAAGGCCATTTATAAGGGTCATATAAATAGAACTAGTACACTTAGAATACGGGGTGTTACAATTTACAAGATTATATTTATAGATGACATCTTGATATATTCATGTGATGCCATGGAACATGCAAATTATCTGAGAGTTGTCCTACATACAGTCAGAGAGCACTAACTATATGCCGTGTGTCAATACCGGATGAACTCTGTGGCATTTGTTGGCCATGTGGTCTATGGAGATGGCATTATAGTAGAACTGAAGAAGATTGAGGTTGTTAAGAGTTAACCTCGACCTAGTACACAGATGGAGGTGCGTAGTTTCTTGAGGATTTATAGATATGGCCGAGGATTTGTAAAGGGCATTTTTTCTATTCTGTACCATTGACAAAGTTGATGTCGATGGCAATGAAGTTCAAGTAGTCCAATGCTGGTGAAAAGAGCTTCCAAGATATAAAAGATATATTAACTAAGGCACCAAAATTGGCCTCACTCGAGGGTATAGATGTAACGACCCGAGAGCACCCCCTAGTCGTTACCGGCGTATTCGACCTCGAAGAGGTCTTATACAAGCCCTTAGCATTCGTCATAGCACGTACCATAGAATAAAATCACGGAAAATTTAAAACTTTTACTTTGGAAGTTCAACTTCACTTCATATATGAAAAATAGAATCTAACTTCGTTACAATGTACCATCTAGACGTAGAAGTATCAAAAATGGGACTTAGCCCTTACATCAATATGAAGTCTTAAAATAGAAAGTACAACAATGTCTTTCAACATAAGCAAAGAACTAAACATAGAAGCTAGATCATAGGGTCTTGTCCTTGGACTTGAGGACTCACCAACTTGGGGAAGCAACTCCAAGTGTCTTGAGAAGTAAGTTTGAATCCTCAACTGCCCGAACCTAAATGTTTGGGGAAAAGGGAGAAAATATGGGTTAGTACAACACACGTACTAAGTATCGCTACTATGAATAAACACCATTGAAACATACATAAAAGGACATTTAGTCAAAACATGCTTTTTACCAAGTAAATCCAATATGCACACAAAGTAAGCATCATAGTTCAATTCAACATAATATCATCCAAACATGTAGACAACCCAAGCAATACTAATGCAATGTACATAATAGAACCCCATAACCCTATTCAAAGCCAAGTATCACATTAAGCAACCTATTTCATGCATACATTCATAATATCATATCTTATCATAACTTACCATATTCATAATGATCATACATAACATAGCTTCAACATATATAAGTCATAATCATAAGAGAACACTACTACAACCATCTATCCCACAAGTGCAATGTGCAAGAGAAGTCCCATAGCCCCCAATGAGATAGGGAATTTTTCACCCCCTATTTAGACTTTTGGGCCCTTCATCTTTCTGAATCGAGATCGGCCTTCAGATAGTTAGCGCTTTGCACGAGCTTCAAAAGAAAGAGAGATCGAGTCACTAAGAAGAAAATTAGATTCGAGAGCGAAAGAGATTATGAAATTTCTCCCATGGGGCAACCCTGAAACAAGTTCTCAAATCAATCTATTCGAGCCATTGAAAGCTGTATAATTTCATGTGTGAAGCATATTGAGAGTGACACAGATCTCCTTTTTTCAAATAGGGAAAGCAAATCCTAATCATCAGGTACGACGGGATAATTAGAATGCGAAATTGCCTAAAAAAGGGAATTGATCAAGGAGACGAAGAGATATGTGGAGTAAAAGAAGAAAAGGTCGCCGATTCCTACTAAGAACCTAACAGAACTTTTCCTAATTTGGGTTAAAAAACCACTTGTGTAGGTGGGGAATAAATCCAGGCAACTCTCTTCCAAGTACTCATCGGTCGAGTAGAAAAAGAAAGCCAAAGCCGTTCTTTTAATTAATATAATAAGGTAAGCTTCCAAAGCTCCTTTCTTCAGCTGGTGCGCAGGAGCATGGGGAATTCTTCAAGAAACCACCAATACAACATAAATTCATCCATAATTGTTCATATAACATCAATCAAAGTCAGTTTATAACATCGATTTCACTTTAGAAAGAAGACCCATATTTTTGGATTGAAACCTAGAAATTGGAGATTTTGAATTTCATCTTGAAGGGGCCTCTTGGGGAAAGGAATCCCAAGAGTGATAAGCAACCATACCTTATTGACAAATTAACCACGAAAATCCGAGATGAAACCTTGGAGAGTTGGTCTTCTTCTTGAAGCTCCAATCCTTCTTCAACGGAGTTCTTGAGAAAAGAGAGAAAGTAGAGAGAAGGAGGAACTTTAGGTTTAGATCTTTGGGGTTTTGTGTTTGAGTGATAAAAGAGAGGTAAATTGACTTAGAAATCATTATATACACATCCCCTAAAGTACCCTAAATACCCCCCACTTAGTTGGACTCTTTAATGAAGTAAAAATCAATTTCTGAATTTCTTCATTTTCGTCGCGGAACAAGTCTGTGACGCGGAGCTGTTCCCTAAAGATATTTCAAATTAAATTTCGAGATAGTAGAGTGCGCGACACGACTGCGTCGCGAAATAAAATTTTTATCCTTGGTGGAGCTAGTCCGCGACGCAGAGCTATTCCCACCAAGTGCAATTTGCAAGCTGCCTTGGCAGCTTGCTTGGCCAAGGTTTGGGTCCTCCTCGGGGTACCTTAGGGTGGCCCCGGGGAGTTGTATTCAAACATTTTGAACCTATAAACATATATTTAACTAATTTGAACCCTTTTAGAAGATTATACCATCATACGACACTCCCAAACCTGCCTAAAACCTAATGACACACTAGAACACATTCTTCTCTAGTTTCCGGACGTCGTGGTCGTTTCTTGATGTTTAGACTTTTACTCTTCCAAACCAAGTCAATTGCATTAATTTAGATTTAGAAACATCATTTTTACTATTTTTAAGTCATTATTCATAAGGTGAGGTTCTAACTGAAGTCATAGAATTTTCGGGATGTTACAATAGAAGTGAATATAGTTTATTGTGATTATATCATATGCTTCTCGACAATTGAAGAAACATGTACAAAACTACCCACTTCAAAATTTGGAGCTCACCGCAATGGTATTTTCTGTTAAGATTTGGTGACATTATATGTATGGGGTACATGTTGATATATTTACCTATCATAAGAGTCTCCTATATATATTCAAGAAAAAATACTTGAATTTGAGACAGAGAAGATGGCTAGAGCTGTTGAAGGACTATGATGTGAACATTTTCTACCACCTCGGCAAAGCTAACGTGGTAGCAGATGCTCTTAGTCGGTTATCTAGGGCAGCCTAGTACATTTATCGAGTGTACAATAGGAATTAGTAGGTCATTTTAACAAATTAATAAGCATGTTATTCCGACTTCTAGATTTTGAAGATGGATGTGTGGTTGTACAAAAATACTTGTCCTAGGAATAACATGGCGTATCGAGCCCGGAAAGGCCCTACACAAGCCACTTAGCATGCATCATACACGATAATAGAAATAAAGATTTTGAAAGTCACATCTCCTATAAAAAGAGTTTCACAAAGCAGAAGTCGAACATAGTCTTATCAAGTCATCTATTACATAAAAAGGAAGTGGTAGGGAGGTAACCCATACACCACATACAAATGTTTTAAACTGAAACAAAGAAAATCAATAAAAGTGTCTCGGTCCTCAAAACATGAGGACTGACCAATCTTCAAGTACCAAGATAGATCAACTAGCCACAAGTGTGCGAGGTAGGAGCGTCAGACCCTATATTAGTGAAATAATGTAGCAAAAAGTATACATTGCTACATAGAATGTACAGAGTATGATACCAATGCATAAAAATAATGAAATCATGCTATAAAAAAATTTCATCACATGCAATGACCAAGCTAAATCATAAGATTAAAGGTTAGAAAATATAATTTATAATCATTGTCAATGCAAGCTTAAAATATTTAAAATAAGAGACATAAGAAATATTTTGAAGAAAACACATTTATTTTGTGGGATATTAGCTTTAGCCGATAATAAGACCACAAGAGATATATCATGGAATCCGATATATCCCTTATACCGAAAAAGGGGATTTTACCTGCCAAGGTAGTATCTCTACACATCATCTTTATCTAAAGTGGATCCACTAGCTACGTCATTTAAGACAATCCTATGAGGGCACATATTTATGGAATAGAGGTTGCTTTTATAGACTAGTCTATTTGAGCCTCCACCTCAAGGCCTCTCTGTGCTAAGTCTAAATCCCGAAGGAATATATAAAAAATGAAATATCCTTATAACAAAGGAAATACAAATGTTTAATACAAGTCCACATCTTAAGATCAAAACATAGAATAGCTTCTTAAAACAAAATTCAACATAAGTGAAAAAACCTTTCACCAATGAGAATGCATATGTGAGAAGAATATTTCACAATTATGATAAAAGTAGCATGTGAGAAAACCTTTCAAATTAACATTGATACTTTCCTCTCAAAACATCCTCCAATAATTTACATCAATTTCATATAAGCATCCATATTTTCATAAATTAATATTTCATAGTTTATAAGCTTCATCATGGGTTTTTAATCTAAAATCATGGATCATGAATGTGTTCATGTGAATTCAACTTCAATTCGTGCATTAGAATATAGAAATTTATCGATAAGATCACAATCTAAGAGAACCCATGAAGATTAAGTAACATCCTAACTTTTGAATTGAGAATCTAACATTTAAAATTGGAAGATCTTGGGAACCCTAAGGAAGAAAGGACTCTATAGGTGAATACTAACATACCTTAGTGATCAAAGTCCAAAAGCTATGGTAAATTGGAGACCATGAAGTGAAACCTTGACTTCTTCTTCCTTAGCTTTAGAGTGAGAATTTTGGGGACTAACTTAAAGGGAATTTAGAAATTAGGAGAATCATTTTAGAATGAGTAATATTAGGACTTAAATCACTTATTTTGGGCTTAGAATAGGGTACAAAATGACATAGCTTAGGTACTAAAAACATAGAGAAAGACGAAAGTAACATTGACTTAATAAGTTGATGGGTGACTTATATGGAAACCTAAATGGTCCGTATAAGTCACCACTGACCGTATAGGGAGTCATACAGATGGCCCCTCTTCAGGGCTTCCTTAAACGGCCATGCCACTTCCCTTAAACGGCCAGTGAACCCTTTCACAATCCCTTTAGCCCACCGTTGAAGGTTCACACCTGTTTTTAGGTTCGTGGACCTGCCTGTTCAACCAACCATACCTTTTCCAAGCAGTGAGGTGCAATAATATCTCCCCCTTGGGAATATCAATCCTTAAATGAAACAAAAGCTAGCATGAAAAGAGTTTGAGAGATACAATCAACCCAACATGAATGTAATTTCATAACAATGCACATACACAAGGAGGAAAATCGACTCGAAGCTAAAATATACTTAAAACATCATTTCATAAAGCATACATGCATGCATATGGAAACATGAAAATTACTAAGACACATGAATCCAAAAGAATTAACTTTGAGTAGCTAAACACCTCAAGCTAGAGTAGGATAGGAGAGAAAAGAGATGAGGATATCGAGACATCATATTGTCCTCGATCTCCCAAGTAACACCCTCAACCATTTGATTCCTCCACAACACCTTTACGGATGTAACTTCCTTATTCCTCAACTTTTGAAATTGCCGGTCTAAAATCTCAACCGAAACTTCTTCTTACAAAAGGCTTCTCTTTATACTGAGATTCTCTAATGTTACAACAAATGTCAGATCTCCAACACACTTCTTGAATAAGGACACATGGAAAATTTGATGTAACAATGCTAAATTATTAAAACAAGTTCATAAGCAACCTTGCAAATACGACTCAATATTGGATACAGACCAACGTAAAGGGGACTAAGCTTCCCTTTCTTACTAAACCTCATAACACCCTTCATAGGTGAAATTTTCAAATAAACCCAATCACCAAAATTAAACACAATATCCATTCCTCCAACATGGGCATAAGACTTTTGTCGACTTTGATCTATTTTCAACCTCTTTCTAATGAGTTGAAATTTATCCATAACCTCATGAACTCATTAGGGTCCTATTAAAGCAACCTCATCAACTTCAAACCAACCTATAGGAGATCTACGCCTCCTACCATAAAGAGCCTCAAATGGAGCCATACTAATACTTGAATGATAGCTATTATTATACACAAACTCAATCTAAGGCAAGTGATCAGCCGAACTATCCTTGAAGTCAATCACACAAGCTCTCAATATATCTTCCAAATTTTAGATAGTACTACCCTTGCCCATCAGTTTGAGGATGAAAGTATGTAGTAAGCTTGACACGAGTACCAAGACCCTTTTGGAAAGACTTTAAAATTGAGAAGTGTTTGGGTATCACGATTGGAGATAATTGATAGGGGCACCCCATGAAACCTAACCATTTACCTTAGATAAAACCTTAATGGGAATTAAATGAGCTGACTTCGTCGTACGATGCACAATAACCCAAATTGAATCATCTTGTAAAGTCCATGTTCAAATCTTCTCACTTCCAAGTAGAAATGCTAATATTTTGGGACAAACCTCCCGGCTTTTGACGTTCAACTTTTACTTGTTGACAATTAGGACTCTTAGCCACAAATTCTATGAAACCCGTTTTCATCTCATTCAACCAATAAACCTCTCGTAAGTCATGGTACATCTTGGTGGGTCTCGGGTGAATGGAATACCGAGAACTATGGACTTCCAATAAACTTTTCTCTCTCAAGTCATCAATATTGAGAATATGCAATCTTGATATCGAAGCACACCTTCTCCTCCTTGAAAGAAAACCTCAACAGACTTATTAAGCACCACTTCCTTTAACTCAATGGAAATTTTATCAAGACCTTGCTTTGCATTCACATCGAATATAAAATACGATGCCAAAGCATTATGAACAACTACACCTCCTCCATTGGATTCAACCAACTGAACATCCAATCGGGCAAATCTATGAACATCACAAACCAACTCTTTGTTATCATCCCAAACATAAGCGACACTACTCATTGTCAACCGACTTAAGGAGTATGCTACCACGATGGCTTTACCCGGGTGATAAAGGACACTCTTGTCATAGTCCTTCAAGAGCTCTCGGTACCTACGTTGGTGAAGATTTAGATCTTTTTTCTTGAAGGCAAGTTGCAAAATTTTAAGGTCGGTAAAGACATTAAAAAATTGACATCATATAGGTATTGTCTCTAAATCTTTGAGGCAAAAACAATTGCCGCTAGTTCCAAATTATAGGTAGGATAGTTCTTCTCATGCAATTTTAATTGCCTTGATTCATAAGAGATGGCTGAAATACCGTGAGTTTACGGTATTTCTAATACGTTTCACTTACCAGTTGTGTGTGTCTAGGGCCTTTTTAAATCGGTTTTTATGTGTTTTTATCATGTTTTGTAGGAAAGATGTTCAGGCGCGGAAGTATAGAGACAGCTGAAAGAAATGCAGAAACAGGGCATTCACAGAGGTGATCTACGGACCGTAGGTGATGACCGTAGATCAGCAGGCATGGTATTGAGGACAAATTAGGGAAATCTTACCAAGTGTGGAACCATGGTGTCCATTGACGGTCCGTAGATGGATCTACTGACCGTACTGTGTATCCGTAGATTGATACTGCGAGGGTTCAGTACCTGATTTATGAAGAGACTAAGTATGGAGCTACGGAGGGGATTGACGAACCGTAGATCGATCTATAGTCCGTACTGCTGGTCCGTCGTTTGCTTCAGAGAAGCTGGTTTTTTGGAAGCTGAAATATTTTCTAAGTCCTGACTGACGGAAGGGACTTACGGACCATAGATCCATCGACGGTCCGTAAGGCGGTCTCGTGGATTGAAGATGCGTACCTGAACAAACTTTCCTTAATTTGTTTCCCTTTTAATTTAGGATTTGTTTTTTATAAATAGGGCATGTAAACCTTTTTTTGGGGGTTAGACATTATTATTCTAGTTTTACTTTGTGACTTGGGAGATCAATTGGAAAACCTAACAATTATTGATTTTCTTAGTTCGTTTTGAAGATTTTGACTTTGCAATTCAAGTTGAAATTCTGGGTTTTTTATTCTCTTTACGTAAGTTCATGATTTCTTCATCTAATATTATGAATTGTGTTCTTGCTATTATGGGTAACTAAACTTCATAACTAGGGTTGTGGGATCCATGAGTGATTAGCAAAGTATGAATAGTAAATAAGTAATTCTTGAATAGTGTTTTGCATGCATTCATAATTCTTTCATTTAAAAGTCTTTTTAACGAGTACACGCGTTAGAACTCGCCTTGTCGCTACTTGCCGGATCAAGGAGGTAATCAACAAGAAAAGAATTATCAACATAGATTTAGAGTGATAATATCTAATAGGCTACTGTCGATTGGTGCGAAGTAATAACTAAGCCAAATATTGATTATGATGTCTAATATGAGGTAAAGGTAAGGGTTAGTAAATTATACACACGTAGCCGGATCAAGGTATGGGGTGAAATTCTCTAGATGCCGAACCAACGATTTAGAGATACATAACTTATCACTTTGCATGTAAGACACTAGGAAATGATTGCGGTTACTAGAATTACTGCGTTATGAGCTCGTGGTGAACACGTATACCCTAGTTAATTGTCTCATCTTGATAACAACTGAAATTGTCTTTTGTTTATTAATTACGTACTGAATTCTTACAATTTGTTTCACAAATCCCCCCCTTTTTATTTCTTGTTTCTTGAAGTACTTTGGCTAATTGAATATAATTGTCGGTTAAAGTAAAGTCTAAACTATTTTCCTCGTGGGATCGACCCCAACCTACAAGTTGGGTTCTTTACTTGATAATTATCGCTTATGCTTCTTTAGGGAGGTGTAATTTGAGCGTATCAAATTTTGGCGCCGCTGCCGGGGAATCTGGCTTTTAGTTTTATTTTTAACTACATTATTGAACGTTAGTCAAATATTTCCTAATTTTACCTTTTCTCTTTGTTTTTGTCTCTCTCAGGTTCCAACACTAGTGTATGCCAAGTAAACGGAGCCAGGGTGAACCACTTACTCCCTACGACCAAGAGCTGAACCGCACTTTGCGAAGAATGAACAATCCAAGAGATCCAATTGATCCTATTGGAGGAAATCTAGATGAAGTAGTTGAGGTATAGCAACAGAGGTTAATTGCTGAGGACAACTAGGTTCCAGCTAAAAATCGATTGGGAGATGCAGTGAGGGTGCATGGTCCACCAGGCCCACGACAACATGACAACTATCTGGGCAACATCGATATAGAAGACTTTGATGAACCTATTGTCCTACCTCCTCTACCTCCAGGGTACACATTTGTGGTGACTAGTAGCTTGATGCAGATGCTTACATCAAGGGGCTTATTCTCAGGATCACCATCGAAGGACCCACATGCTCACTTAGCCAAGCTAAGGGTGGTTTGCAAAAGTTGTGTAGGTAGACCAGACTTGGATATGGATGTAATTGGATTACGAGTATTCCCTCTGTCACTGACAGGCGATGCTGCAGTATGGTTCACTGAGCTTCCGTATAACTCAATATTCACATGGGACCAATTGGCTGAGGTGTTCAAAGCACAGTACTATCCAGTGTCCAAGAAGCTCAATCACAAAGATAGGGTCAACAATTTTGTGGCATTACCTGGAGAGTCTGTGAGTAGCTCGTGGGACAGATTCACTGCCTTTGTTAGAAGTGTCCCAAATCACCGTATTGATGATGAGTCACTGAAGGAATATTTCTATCAAGGACATGATGATAACAATAAAGCAGTACTTGACACTATTGCCGGAGGTTCATATGGTGATTGTACATATGTACATATTGCTAAAAAACTGGAGAGGATCTCTCCCAAAAATGAAGCATGGAGCACTAGAAGGACAGATACTAGGAGAAACACATTTGCCGTTCATAATACAACTGTCAATTTTGTAGATGACATTCGTGAGGAGATGGCCCAGATGATGACAGAGTTGGGTTGGTATTGAAGCATGTGAGCGGAAGAGCAGAAAAGGTAAATGTTGTGAATTACTTAACTGGAACTCCACCACCAGTTGAACAGTGTTACTATGAAGAGGATACTTATGTTGTGAACGATCAGACGGGGGGTTTCCGACCAAATGCCCAAGGATCCAACACAGAAAATTGGCGCCAAGGTCAAGGAAACCAAGGTCGAAACTATGGAAATTACAACCGAGAGGGTCACTATGTCCGGGATGGGAACTTCAATCGCGACAACAACTACAACAGGAACAACTATGGAAACAGAAACGATCGGGTTGGACCTTATGTTTCCCCTCAAAATTGGGAATCTGGTGCTAGGGAAACTGGAGGCAATATGGCGCGCATTGAAGATATGATGCAGAAGATGATGAGAACGTTTGATGCAACTGATGAGAATGTGAAGGAGATAAAAAGCGACTTGTCTGGTATTGGACAAAAGGTTGATGCCCACGCAGTGTCAATAAAGCACCTAGGGCAGCAGATGACACAATTGTCTACTACAGTGAACCCACGTCAACCTGGCACTCTTCCTAGCAACACCATTCAGAATCCAAAGAATGACGGTCATTGTATGGCAGTTATTACGCGAGGGGGTAAGCAAACCATAGATCCACCTAGGCCGTCTGAGGTGGAAGCTGAGATCAAAAAAGAAGATGATGTGATAGAGGTTAGAGAAGAGTCTGAGAATGCAACAGAGCAAGAAACGGAGATACCTCAGAAAGTGATGTCCATACCTAGACCTCCACCACCTTTTGCACAGAGGTTAGTGAAGAAGACTAAAGATGGTAAATATCGCAGGTTTATTACTATGTTAAAGCATCTTTCTATCAATTTTCCTTTGATAGAAGCCTTGGAGCAAATGCCTGGGTATGCGAAGTTTATGAAAGATATGGTGACAAAGAAAAGATCGGTGAGTTTTGAAGATGATGATAGATTGCAGCATTGTAGCGCTATCGCTTCAAGATCTCTTGTGCAGATGAAGGAAGACCCTGGTGCTTCCACGATCCCATGTACTATAGGGTTGTTACCCTTTGCTAAGGCATTGTGTAATCTTGGTGCTATGCCGTTGTCTATTTACAAGAAGTTGGGTCTACGGGACCCAAAGCCCACTGCATTGTGGTTACTAATGGCCGATCGAACTGTGAAAAGGCCCATAGGTGTACTCCATGATGTGTTAGTGAAAGTGGAGTCTTTCATTTTTCCGGCAGATTTTGTGATTCTTGACTATGAGGTTGATTTTTGAGGTTCCCATCATCCTTGGGAGACCATTTCTTGCCATAGGGCGTGCATTGGTTGATATGGAAAAGGGGCAGATGAAGTTCAGACTGAATAATGAAGAAGCAACTTTCAATATTTGTAGGTCCATGCAGCAGAATGGTGAGCTCCAAACAGTATTTGCATAACTTACAGAGTGGAGACTGGGACAGAAGTGCAAATTGAAGAGCGACTAGGTGTTGAGGCACTAGCAGCAGTTATTATGAATTTTGATAGTAATGGCATTGATGAGTATGATGTGTTGGTAGCCGCACTCGATAGGTGTGAATACCGGCCCAAACCAAAGAAGTATGAATTAGACATGAAGAATTGCGAGTCCCCACCCGCAAGACCATCTATTGTGGAGCCACCGAAATTGGAGCTTAAGGCTCTACCATCGCATTTGAGGTATGTATACTTGGGCAAAGAGAACACTTTGTCAGTCATCATTGCGGCAGATCTGAATGCGGGACAAGTAGAGTTCTTGGTGACTGTGTTAAAAAGGTTCAAGCGAGCTATTGGGTTGGACTATAACGGATATCATTGGGATTCCTCCCGGTATTTGCTCTCACAAAATCCAACTCATGCCAAATCACAAGCCCAATATCGAGCACCAGGGAAGATTAAATCCACCTATGCAAGAGGTAGTCAAAAAGGAGATCATCAAGTGGTTGGATGCGGGAGTTATTTATCCCATTTCAGATAGTAGTTGGGTATGCCCTGTGCATTGTGTGCCTAAAAAAGGTGGTCCCAAATGAAAGAAATGAGCTTGTTCCAATGAGGCCTGTTACTAGATGGAGAGTTTGTATGGATTATCGGAAGCTGAATACATGGACAGAAAAGGACCACTTTCCTATGTCGTTCATGGACCAGATATTGGATAGACTTGCTGGAAAGGGTTGGTATTGTTTTCTTGATGGGTATTCAGGCTACAATCAAATTTCTATAGCTCTAGAAGACCAAAAGAAGACCACCTTCACTTGCCCATATGGGACTTTTGCTTTCAAACGGATGCCATTTGGGTTATGCAATGGTGGAGGACACTATTGAAGTGTTCATGGATGATTTTTTAGTTGTATGTGAGTCTTTGGATCGTTATCTAGATCATCTGGCCGAGGTGCTTAAAAGGTGTGAAGATTACAACTTGGTACTGAATTGGGAGAAGTGTTATTTCATGGTGAAAGAAGGTATAGTGTTGGGTCATCGAATTTTAGAGAAAGGTATTGAGGTTGATAGAGCTAAATTTGAGGTAATAGAAAAGCTTCCACCACCCATTTCTGTAAAATATGTTAGAAGTTTTCTTGGGCATGCAGGTTTTTATAGGAGATTCATCAAAGATTTCTCCAAAATTGCACATCCGTTGGGCAAACTACTCGAGAAGGATTTTAAGTTCTATTTTGATGATGATTGTCTTAGAGCATTTGGAGAGTTGAAGAAGAAGTTGGTTACAGCACCAATCATTATTTCACCGAATTGGGGACAACCGTTTGAGGTAATGTGCGATGCAAGTGGAGTGACGCTTGGTGTAGTATTGGGTCAAAGGCGAGAGAAAATTCTTCACCAGATTTACTATGCTAGCAAAGCTCTAAATGTGGCCCAGAAGAATTATACTGTGACAGAACAAGAACTTCTTGCGTTGGTTTTTGCATTCGAGAAATTTCGATCCTACTTGCTTGGTACCAAGGTCATAGTGCATACTGACCATT
>JAJOOB010000328.1:0-55634 GCA_029582485.1 Solanum tarapatanum | reverse complement strand
AAAGTCACAACTCTTCATAATAGTCGCAACTTTTCATCAAAGTCACAACTCTTCATAAAAGTCGCAACTCTTCATTTTCCATTCACACCTTTTAAAACCCAACATCTTCAACTTAGCTTTTGATGGAGAAAAAAAGAGACAATAGGTAAATGGGTAAAGGAAATTTGGGAGAATGGGTAACAGGGCATTGGGTTAATTGGGTTAATTGGGTTATTCTAGAGGGGTTGGGTCATTGGGTTAAAAATAAGGAATAGGGTTTTTTTTTAAATTCGGGTAATTTGAGTCAATTTTGGGAATTCCGTCTAATGAGGGGTAATTTTGGTGAAATTAGCAATGGGAGGGGTAAATTTAACTTCATTTTAACGGCGAGAATAAAATCAAACAATAAACTAAAGTTGAGGGGTATTTTTGACCTTTTTCCCTTATTTATCCCATCATATTTATACCTTAGGGGTGGTTTGGTTTGAATACAA
Organism: Solanum tarapatanum; assembly: GCA_029582485.1. Classification (NCBI taxonomy): domain Eukaryota; kingdom Viridiplantae; phylum Streptophyta; class Magnoliopsida; order Solanales; family Solanaceae; genus Solanum; species Solanum tarapatanum. Next base: position 55,161 of record JAJOOB010000328.1, on the reverse strand, counting down.
ATTATGATGAGATTAAGTATGTTGAGATAATTTATGCTAGGATTAGTTATGCTGAGAGTAGTTTTTATTGCTTGTTTGGTTTGTCATATTCGAACTTATATTCATTATATAATTTTTAAGAATAAGTTGTTTGTTTACCAAAATATCCTCCGCCTTATTTTATTTTATTTTACACTTTCTTTGCAAGATTTAGTTATTCATTTTTAAAATAAAATTTTCATGTTATTTAGCTTAAATTGTTTTGTGTGTGCATTTACATAATTGTGATGTGTGTTTTTAAAATTAAACTTTCATCTTATTTAACTTAAAAATTACACTTTCATCTTATTTAACTTAAAAATAAAACTTTCATCTTATTTAGCTTAAAAATAAAATTTCCATCTTATTTAGCTTAAAAATAAAACTTTCATCTTATTTAGCTTAACAATAAAACTTCTATCTTATTTAGCTTAAAAATAAAACTTCCATTTTGATAAAAAGTAAAAAAAACTTTATTATTAAAGTAATATACATTTTAATTGATACATAAAATATAATTTTTAAGTGAGTAATAAACTACTTAATTAAAAATATGTAATTTAGTAGTGGAGTGAATATTTTAAGAGAAACCAAAATATAAATAAAGATAAGAATTAGCAAATAAATTCAACTTATAATATATTCATAAGTAAAAATTATTTTATAAATGTAATTTTTTAATAGAAAAATATACGAAAAATGGCCTAAATACCCTCGAACTATTAGAACTGGTACAAAACTACAATGCATCCACCTTTTAGCTCCCAAATACCCCTGACACCCACCTTTAGGTCCAATATTGACAAATTTTTAACGACCACTCATTTAAATTAATTTAATTAATTCCTTAAATACGTGGCGACATTCTATTTGTCACATTTTAAATAACCTAAATTAATTTACAAACTTACCATTCCTAATTAGACCCGCCCAAATCATATCCACCCGATCCACATTAACTTAACCCCACCGAAACCATCTTCATTCTTTTTAACTCTTTTCTTGTTTGCTCTGTAACTCATCTTCCTAATCATCAAGAATTTCATAAATAATTTTTCAATTAGGTGATGAATCTCATTTTACCCAATAACTTATATATCGGCTCAACCAATAGCAATTAAAAGAAATTAAATGGTCAACACCGCTGCCAACTTTGCTGCTCATGATGGAAACATCTATACCTTTCGAACCACCACCATTGGAGTTCTCAGAACCTAAATTGGATTTGTTGACTTGTTGAGGTGTCACGACTCAGACCGTCGTGATTGACACCCACACTAATCCTTCGGTGGAAGAACCATTAATACTAATTAGCTAACTCAAGAACTACACATTTAAAGATACAGAAACAAGTTTAAATGTAGAAATAAAGTAGAGTCCCCATAAACTCCAAAAGTCTAACAATGACTATCAAAACATTACGGAAATATTCCCTAGAAACTGAAAGTTAGTGTACCAAAACTCTAACAAACCATAAGTCTAAGGAAAAAGGGGTACAACCCCGAAAGCTAAACAACTGAACATCTAAAGTACTAATCTAGGTTCGAGTAAGTGGGACTGAACAAAAGGAGAAATCATGGATGCCTGGAAGAGTTGGCTCACCCTTGAATTCGATCTCGATCAGTGATCTCCTAAATGAGGTATGTCAGTAGCCGCCTGAAGTTGCCTTGTACTCAACAAAGAAAGAACAAGTGCAGTATCAATACACAACCACATTGTACTGGTAGGATCACACAGCTATTCCAGTAAGCGAACATACATAAGTAAACATGCCATGCACATAATATAACACATATATCTATGATCAATTATGAACAACTTACAATTTCACATTCTCTTTAACAAGTAATTATGACAATTCAATGGTCCTCTCATTGAACCCATACCCAAACTATTAGTGCACTGGAACGTGGTACTCGATCCCAATTAGTGTGTCGGAACGTGACACCCGTTCCAATATGTATGTCAGTACATGACATCCGATCCCAGTTAGTATGTTGGAACGTAACACACGATTCATTCAACAAGCCACAATCACAATCGCAATGTACATTCTCAAAATCATACAATCAAGTATTGATTCATGGCATACAATCATTCATTCATACTCATTTGCATTAGGTGTGATCAATAGTGCAACATTCGCATACATACATGCTTTACAATGAAGCAATTGCTAACATACATTACACAAAACATGAAATCAAACCATCACCTACCTCGAAAACAAGCTTGAATCCTCCTAAGAAACTTGATTCTTCCCTTTATGTATTTTTTCACTTGTACTAGGTCTACAAACAATCAATTCAATACGAGGATCAATAATTAAGGTCTAATCTACCCGGATTATGACAAACCCAAACCCAAGACCCAACTCATGATCCTAAGGTGCAACTAGGGCTTTTTTCCACCATCCAATTCAGTTCAAAAACTCTCCCCCAACAATATATAATCAAGAATCTAAGTTCTACGGATCGAAAAATGGATTAGGAGAGTAAAATCCTTACTTTTAGCACCAAAAGTCGTGCAAAACTATCGAGAAATCACCTGGGGTCGTCATCTGGCTCTCAAGAAAATAACATTTTTGGGGCTTATTTTGACTTAAGTCGCGACTGGCCCGCTATGGCGGCCCCCATCCCGCCATAGCGACCCCGCCCTGGCGGCCCCCATCCAGCCATAGCGACCCCGCCCTGGCGGAATAATCGCGCCCTGGGTGGCTTGCATGAAATAAAAGAGTCGAATTTAGAGTTTCAAGCCCCCATTTCAAAACACACCCTCAACCCATGACACTGTGAAACCACTTATTCACGCTAAGATCAGTTTCGAGAGTTCTACTCTCCCAAATTCGATTCTGTAAAGTCATACGGGTTCCTTAACGTCTTAGCTATCTACTCCTGTGGTAAAATTTATAATTAAATCTCTCATTCGTTACCAGATCTCCCTAGATCTTACTGACTCTGATTTCGTCCAAATCTAGACTATGCTAGAAATTCTCAAGTTACTACGAAAATGTTTTCTGACTCAAATTCTTTCCCCGATGGATTTTCTATAACAACGGGGAACATGTCGTTACAATAGATACCAATTTATCCATCATTCGTCCTCGAGTGACAAACTAGGAAAAATGGGCTAAAGTAAGGGTAGAGTAGTACCTAAATCGATGAGCAACTGGGGATACTTGTCTCGCATGTCCTTTTCGGTTTCCCAAGTAGCTTCCTCAACTGGAGGATGCTTCCATTGAACTTTCACGGACTTAATCTCTTTGGTCCTCAGCTTTCGTACATCATGATCAAGAATTGCAATCGGTTTTTCCTCATACTGGAGGTCTTTGTCTAACAACATTGAGTCCCATTTTATGATGTAATACCTGTCACCATGATATCTCTTCAACATAGACACATGAAATACCGGATAAACTCCCAATAGGTTAGAAGGTAAAGCCAATCTATACGCTACTGGTCCTACACAGTCAAGAATTTCAAATGGTCCAATGTATCGAGGACTAAGCTTGCCCTTCTTGCCAAATCTAATCACTCCTTTCATAGGTGACACCTTCAGAAGAACTTTCTCACTAGTCTGAATGTCATGTCTCTTACCTTATGGCCGGCATACTTTTTCTGTTTACTCTGGGCTGCTAAAAGCTTAGCTTGGATGCTTCTCACTTTATCTTGAACATCCTTCACTAAATCACCCCCTCTTCACATCTCCAGCCTCAAACCATCCTATGGGTGATCTACATCCCCTCCCATATAGTGCTTCAAATGGTTCCATATCAATGCTGGAGTTGTAACTGTTATTATAGGAGAACTCACACAAAGGTAGGAATATATCCCAATGTCCTCTAAAGTCAATCACATATGCCCTCAACATGTCTTCTAATACTTGGATAGTCCTCTCCGACTTCCCGTCCATCTGCGGATGGAAAGTTGTACTAAAAGTGAGTTGTGTTCCCAATTCATCATGTAATTTCCTCCAAAACTTGGATGTGAACTGTGTATCATGGTCTGAGATGATAGAAAGGGGCACCCTGTGCAACCTTACTATCTCTTTTACATACACCTTAACCAATTGTTGCGCATTATAATCTATTCTGACTGAAATAAAATGGGCTGACTTAGTCAATCTGTCAACCATTACCCAAATAGAATCAAACTTGCCCAAAGTCTTGGGAAGACCAACCACAAAATCCATAGCTATTCTTTCTCATTTCCATTTCGGAATTGGCATTCTCTGAAAGCAAACTTGCCGGCCTTTGATCCTTATATTTTACTTGATGGCAATTTTGACACTTAGCCACAAACTCCACTATATCTTTCTTCATGCCCGGCAACCAATATAGTCGCTTCAAGTCTCGATACATCTTGGCCACACGCGGATGAATAGAATACAGCAAACCATGAGATTCTATCAACAATTTCTGAATCAAGTCATCTACTTGAGGGACACAAATCCTTCCTTTAAAAGTGAGCACACCCCCTGCATCTAAAGTTACATCTTGTGCCTTACCAGATACCTTCTTCTTTCTAAGCTCATTCAAATTCTCATCCTCAAACTGTTTGGCATTGATCTTCTCAATGAATATGGGTCTTACCTCAATGCTAACTAACACCCTACCTTTCTCTGAGAAGCCCAGCTACATGAACTTTGATTCCAAGGTTTGAATTTCCTTAGCCAAAGGTCGCTTGGATAAACTCAAGCAAGCTAGACTACCCATATTCACCGCCTTCCGACTTAGCGCGTCTCCCACGACATTAGCCTTACCCGGATGATACTGGATGGTCACATGATAATCCTTGAGTAACTCCGTCCACATTCGTTGTCTCAAATTAAGATCCTTTTGAGTGAATACATGTTGTAGACTACGATGATCAGTAAACACCTCACACTTGGCACCATAGAGGTATTGCCGCCAGATCTTAAAAGCAAACACCACCGCTGCCAACTATAAATCATGTGTTGGGTAATTCCTCTCATGAACCTTCACCTGCCATGATGCATAAGCTATATCATTCTTGTCCTGCATTAACACAACACTTAAACCCGAATAGGAAGCATTACAAAAAAGAATAAAATCTTGAATGTTCACCGGTATTGCTAGAATAGGTGTTGTGGTCAAAAGAGCATTGAGCTTTTGAAAGCTCTCATCACATTTTTCGGTCCATTCGAACGGCACCTCCTTTTTAGTCAACCTTGTCAAATGCGTGGCAATAGAAGCAAAATTCTTCACAAATTGACGATAGTAGCTAGCGAGCCCCACAAAACTCCTAACTTCAGTTACAGAGCTAGGCCGAACCCAATTCTTAACCGCTTCAATATTTTGGAAATCTACCATTACCCCTTCCCTTGAAACTACATGCCCCAAAAAGACAACCGAAGTCAACCAAAATTCATACTTACAAAATTTCGCATACAACTTTTGTTTCCCAAGAAAACCTAGAACAATACAAAGATGGTTGGCATGCTCTTCCTCACTTTTCGAATAGACCAAAATGTCATCAATAAATACTATTGCAAACGAATCAAGAAAGGGTTTGAACACACCATTCATCAAACTCATAAAGCTGTAGGCGCATTTGTCAACCCAAACGGCATAACTAGAAAGTCATAGTGCCCATAACGGGTCTTAAATGCCCTTTTTGGTATATCCTCAGGCCTAATTTTTAACTGATGGTAACTAGATCTTAGATCAATCTTAGAGAAAACGGATGCACCCTGCAACTGGTCAAACAAATCATCTATTCGAGGCAATGGGTACTTGTTTCGAATGGTGACTCTATTCAATTGCTGGTAGTCTATGCACATTCTCATACTACCATTTTTTTCTTAACAAATAAGATAGAGGCACCCCACAAAGAAGCACTAGGACGAATGAAAGCTTTATCAAAAAGTTCCTAAATTTGAGCCTTAAGCTCTCTTAACTCCGTCGGAGCCATGCGATAAGGAGGGATGGAGATGGGGCGGGTACTAGGTTCCAAATCAATGCAGAAATATATATCTCTATCCGGAGGCATACCAGGCAAATCGGTAGGAAACACTTCTCTAAATTCTGACACTACATGAATAGACTCAATAAAGAGAGACTCAACCTCAACATCCTGAATATGAGCCAAATACGCCAAACATCCCTGCCCGACCAGTTTCCTATCCCGAATGGAGGATATGATCTTAGCAGGCTTAGGCTTGTACACCCATTTCCACTCTAACTTTTCCCTACCCGGAATCCCTAGAGTCACAGACTTAGTTTTACAATTAAGCACAACATAATAGGGGGACAACCAAGTCATGCCTAAGAATACATCAAAGTCCGTCATATCCAATATAACAAAATCAGCCTAAGTTTGGAAACCCATAAACATAACAGAACAAGCACGATAAACATGGGTGACTATGAAAGACTCTCCAACTAGGTAGAAAGATGGATGTGGGCATCAAGTATATCACAAATCATATCAAAACCCAAGGAAAACTGAACGGACACATAAAAATAAGTAGAACCCGGATCAAATAACACATTAGTCATCCGGTCACAGACAAGAATGGTACATGTGATCACTGCGTCATAAGACTCTGCCTCGCTCTTGCCTGGAAAGGTGTAACACTGAGCCGTGTCATCTTGACGGACAACTTCCCTTCCTGGTTGCGTCGTACCTCTGCCTGCGTTATCATTTCCCCGACCTCTACGGCCTCGCTGATTTCCTCCTCACCCACATTGTGGACGTCCTTGACCATTATTACCATATCCCGCGGGTACCACTGCTCTAGTTTGCTGTTGCGCGGGGTCCAATATGCATGGGTGGGGACAATCTCTCCTCATATGCCCAGGTTCTCCACAATTATAATAAGTGTGATAAAAAAAATGGCCTGCTTTCCGAAGGTGCAGCTCCCTGGATATCCTAAATCAAATTCTGAGGTGGAGTTCTCGAGTAATTACCTGTTGAAGGGGGCATATCAGACTGTATTGGCTGGGTTGCAAGTATCGACCTCCCTGAACCTCTGGAGTAGGAACCCTGAAAGTTACCTATGCTCTTAGCTTTCTTAGCCAGCGCCTTAGCCTGCCCATCGCGCCTCACTCCTTCTACATTCTTCACAAAACCCGTTACCTCATTAAAACTTTTTCCTGCAGAAGTCATGTGCACAGACAATACCTGTAACTCAGAATTCAGTTCCTTGATAAATAGACAGATCCTTTCTTCCTCAGTAGTCACCAATTGCGTAGCATATCTAGAAAAAACATGGAACTTAGCCTCATAAGCAGCTACAAAAATGCCACCCTGCTCTAAAGACATGAACTCATCCTTCTTACGATCTCTCAAGGTCCGGGGCACATACTTCTCCAAGAACAGAGCATGAAACTGGGTCCAAATGAGTGGGGGTAAAGCTGGCGATCTGCATTCCACATAAGCTCCCCACCACTGCTTAGACTCACCTTGAAGCTGAAAAGTCACAAACTCTACTCCGTGATGATGACAATACCCAACTTATGCAGTCTCTCATAACAATCTAAGATTAACTCATAGGCATCCTAACTCTCAGAACCGTAGAATACCGGATGCTTCACTTTCAGGAACTTGGTCAATATTACGTGTTCATTACCAGTCATAACATGACCCAACAAAGGACGGAAGAAGGCATCAGTACCTGCAATTCCACCCACCTTGGGGACAGTAATAACAATAGGGGGTTGGCGGGAGTTTGAGTTGCTTAAACTGCGGGAAGAACTCCAGGACCAACCAATCCTTTCTTGAAAGACATAATATGTTGAGCTAACACTGGGTCTAAGGGAGGAATACATGTAGTCTCAGCCTGCACCTCATCCTCTTGTCCAACATCCTCATCATTCGCAACCTCAATATTCTTCTATAATCTCTTCATGATGCATAGGAAGATTCTCATTTCTATGAGCATTCTCAATCGAATCTCCACCCCTAGCGGGTGCTACCCTTCCTTTGCCCCTACCCGTTGCTCTCTCTTTACCCCTGCCTCGACCACAACCTCTTGCTACAATTCCTAAGTTGGCTTATTAACGGGAGTTGCGGGCCTGACACTGTTGAACCTAGTGTTAATCATCTGCAGATAGAAGAGTGAAGAAGATTAGATACCGATTCGGATTGCCAGATACCAATTGGAATCAAGTTATAGCATGAAAGAAGACAAGAGAAAACAGAGAAATTTCTTAAAGTCCTATAGCCTCTCGAAGAAAAGTACAGACGTCTCTGTACCATTCTGCAAGACTCTACTAGACTCATTTTGGTACCCTGAGATCACGAACATAGGGCTCTGATACCAATTATGTCGCGGCCCAGACCGTCGTGATTGGAACCCACACTAACCCTCCGGTGGGAGAACTATTAATACTAATTAGCTAACTCAAGAACTACACATTTAAAGATACAAAAACATATTTAAATGTAGAAATAAAGTAGAGTTCCCATAAACTCCAAAAGTCTAACAACGACTATCAAAACATTGCGGAAATATTCCTAGAAACTGAAACTCAGTGTATCAAACTCTAACAAGCCATAAGTCTAAGGAAAATGGGGTACAACCCCGAATTCTAAACAACTGAACATCTAAAGTACTAATCTAGGTCCGAGCAAGAGGGACTGAACAAAAGGAGAACTCATGGCTGCCTGGAAGAGTTGGCTTACACTTGAATTCGATCTCGATCAGTGATCTCCTAAATTTGGTATGTCAGTAGCCGCCTGAAGTTGCCCTGTACTCAACAAAGGAAGAACAAGTGTAGTATCAGTACACAATCACAGTGTACTGGTAGGATCACACGGCTATTCCAGTAAGCGAACATACATAAGCAGCCACTACATAGTAAACATGACATGCACAGAATATAACACATATATCGATTATCAATCATGAACAACTTACAATTCCACATTCTCTTTAACAAGTAATTATGACAATTCAATGGTCCTCTCATGGAACTCATATCCATACTATTAGTGCACCGAAACGTGGTATCTGATCCTAATTAGTGTGTCAGAATGTGACACCCGTTCCACTATGTATGTCGGTATGTGACATCCGATCCCAGTTAGTGTGTTGGAACGTAACACCTGATCCATTTAACAAGCCACAAAAGCAATGTACATTCTCAAAATCATACAATCAAGTGTTGATTCATGGCATACAATCATTCATTCATACTCATTTGCATTACGTGTGATCAATAGTGCAACATTCGCATACATATATGAATTACAATGAAGCAATTGCTAACATACATCACACAAAACATGAAATCAAACCATCACCTACCTCAAAAACAAGCTTGAATCCTCTTAAGAAACTTGATTCTTCCCTTTCCGAATTCTTTCCACTTGTTCTAGGTCTACAAACAATCAATTCAATACGAGGATCAATAATTAAGGTCTAATTTACTCGGATTCTGACAAACCCAAGCCCATGACCCAACTCATGATCCTAAGGTGCAGCTAGGGTTTTTTCCCACCATCCCATTCAGTTCAAAGACCCTCCCCTACAACATATAATCAAGAAAATCGAAAAATGGATTAGCGGAGAAAATCCTTACCTTTAGCACCAAAAGTCGTGGAAAACTGTCAAGAAATCACCTGGGGTCGTCTCATAGCTCTCAAGAACGAAACTTACAGAAAATAACATCTTTGGGGTTTATTTCTAACATAAGTCGCAACTGGCCCGCTATTGCGACCCCCATCCCGCCCTAACGGCCCCGTCCTGGCGGGAATAATCCCGCCCTAGCAGCTTGCACGAAAAGAGAGAGTCAAATTTAGAGTTTCAAGCATCCATTTCACAACACACCTTCAATCCATGACACTCAGAAACTACCCGTTCACGCTAAGATCAGTTTCAGGAGTTCTACTCGCCCGAATTCGATTTCGTAAAGTCGTACGGGTTCTTTAACGTCTTAGCTATCTACTCGTGTGGTCAAATTCATAATTAGATATCTCATTCATTACCAGATCTCCCTAGACCTTACTAACTCCGATTTCGTCCAAATCTGGACTAGGGTAGGAATTCTCAAGTTACTATAAAAACTTTTCTGATCCAAATTCTTTGCCCGATGGATTTTCTATAATGACGGGAACAGGTCGTTACAGGAGGGTATTAATTCAAATTATTTAAAATGTGACCAATAGAATATCAACACGTATATAAGGAATTAATTAAAATTATTTAAATAAGTGATTGTTAAAAAATGGTCAATATTGGACCCAAAGGTGGATGTCAAGGGTATTTGGGAGCTAATAGTTGGATGAAGGGTAGTTTTGTAACAATTCTAATAGTTTGAGGGTATTTTAGGCCCTTTTTCCGAAAAAATATATCAAAATAAAAACAACTATTAATTAGGGTTGTCAATGTTATTATAGTTTTTAAAAGTTATGTTTATATACATGAATGTAATTCTATCTATATCTAATCGAATAAGAAAAAGTGTCACATGTCAGCACCATAAAATTTTCAATCTTAAAATTTTACTTTTTAAAACAGTTTTAATTTGTGTTTGTTAGTTATTTTCAATTTAAATTTTTTATTTTAAAAAATAATTAAACAGATTTTTTTAGGATTAGAAATAATTGTTTCTATTCTTTTTATTTTAAAATAGTTAACTTCATCTTTATTATTTACATTTATTTAATTATTTTTTAAATTTCTTATTTATTTCAAAATAAATAATTAGGAATTTTTTAAATATTTTTATTAATACAATCAATAATAAAAAGAAGAATGTTAAATATAAATTGTTATTATATATATATATATATAATACGAGAGGTGATAGCGCTTACGTGTCAGCACCACAAAAACAGGCTTTTTAAAAATATTTATTGCATGTAATAGGATTAAATAATAAATTACTATTTTATTTTTTTAAATATTATTTTTTAAAAATAAAATCAACTATTTCTAATTATTTTAAATTCGAAATTAAAATATTAAATTTAACTATTAAAAAATTACTTAAAATTAACCATTTAATAATTTAAAATATAAATAAGATAACTATTAAAATGTTTAATTATCTAAATCTGAAAACTAATAATTAATGACTCAAATTTTATTTAATAATGATAAAAAAAATTAATGAATAATTGAATTTGTTGCAGCATATAGACATGAAAATGATTTATTTTTTTGCAAAATGCTAACTAATTTTTTTTTAAAGTATCACTATTTAACAATAATAACAAAAGAGAAAAAAAAAGATTTCCTTAATTAAAAAGACTTTTTTTTACGAATATTGATACAATTTCAGAAATGATCCTTCTAGTAAAAATTTTCAGTTGCAATTTTGTTTCAATAACCAATTCCATTTATTGATTTAAGAGAAAAAATATATTATTATTTTTTAAAAGTATTTTCAAAATGACCAGATTCATATTTTTTTTGCAAGAATGACCAGTTTATGTTTTCGCAAAAAAGCAGCCACTTTTTTTTCTTATAAAATTAGAAACTAAAATACAACAAAAAAACTTTTAATTTTTTTTTAGGGAAAACATGAGTTTATGTATCAAATCCATAATAACATAAAATTAAACTAAACACCTCATTAGTGATAAACATATATGTACATAATAATAAAACATAATCATATAAGAATCACAATAGACTTGGCTAAATCAAACAAACAACTTAATCAAAATATAAAAAGAACATGATACATTAATTTAAAATTACATTGTGAAATGTACAAGAAAATTCCTAAAGGTGATGGCAAGCAAATGGTGAAAGCAATACTAGTTGAACCGACAATTTCACAAAAGATGATTGTTTTTCTTTCTATTCTATAATATTTCTTTTTTTCTCTTTATTTTTAGAAGACTGGTACTCTCTCTTTTTTCTAATTTTTCTTCTTCTTTTTTATGTGCCTTTTTTGTCTTGTTCTTCCTTTCTTTTGAAATGAAAGAAGAATGGGGTTTAAATATGTGTAGAATATTAAACAACACTCTTCTTGAAAATTTAAGAGTCAATGCATTGACTCTTTACCTTCTCAATGTGCCACCCAATATGGCCAATGAAATTTCTTCTTTTCTCTTTTCTTTTTCTTTTTCAAAGAGAAGATTAATTTAAAAAAGACTGCATTCCCCTTTTAGATAGTCCATTTCTTTTATTCATTAATAGAATAATAGCTAAATGGGCCATCGGAAAATTTTAAAATAGGTCCAAAATGTAGACCCATTTGATCAAGACCCAAAAATCAAAAGAAGAACCAGCCCACTAACAAAAAAATTCAAACATCTAACCTATCTTGAAGATCAAACACAACAAATAAGGAAGAAGATAAAAATAAAATTCAAGCAAAAACATCAACATGATAAAACTTAAAGAACACTAACAAAATAATACAAAATCCAGCACCAAAATGACTTATATGGTTAAAAAAATATTATGAGAGTGGCGGATTCGGATAGAGGATGAGAGGGAAAAAGATTAACATAGAATTTTGGGTGAACGGAGGTCGCCGAAAAACTTCACCGAGAATTTTTTGACGAAATTTTGACATAAAATTTATATCAAAAGATAGTCCTTGAAGAACTCTACACATTTATGTAAAGGGTATATTATGGGGATGATCAAAACTTCATAAATCTAATGAAAAGTGATGATTTGTGTTCGTCTTTTCTTAGATCTATGAAGTTTGGCTACGGATAAAGATGAATGGTTTGTGGATTTATATAGACGAAGGTGCAAGGAAGAAACGATAAAATTTTGGAGAAATTTTCCGGCAATGGGGTGGTGGCTGCCAGTGACAATGGCAGTGGCCAACTGACGTCGATGGTGGGAAGAAAAGGGAAGAAGAAAATAAACTCAAAATAAGGCCAAAAATTTGATTTTTGGAGTCGTTTGTATTTTTGGTAGGGTCACGTAAGAGCCCTTGGATCAAAATGTTATGAATGATTGAGATTCAGTCTTGACCATTGCTAATGGACCGGGTCTAAAATTGATTGGGTAATCAGAATTGGATCAAAATCAGCCCAATTCAATCAAAATTGGGTCATTTGAGCCAATAAATAAAAAATAATACAAACAAACCAAAATACAAAATATAAAACAAAATTATAAGAAAAGACCTTACTATATATTGTAGGAGTAAATTAAACACATCAAAAATTAGGTGTTCACACAAACGACCATAAATTTTAGTACAAAAAGAATTAGAGGGTCCATGAGTATCAAATTGAAGGTCTCCGAGTTTTCTTTCCAACGCCGTCAAGTTTGCTAAATTTCGAGTTAGGAGTAAGAAATTATGCCCATTTGAGTGAAGTCCCTCTAGTTAAGGCTTTCCACCTGTTTAAGAAAAGGGTATTTTGGTCTTTTCCCTACCCCTATAGGCCTACCTACGTTTTACCCACCGAAGTTAAGGGTTTCTATTTTGACTAAGTCATTTTTTTCACATTCCTAAATGCTTAGACTTTTAGGGCTAAGTTTCAAGAAGAGGAAAATAGGGTTCTCAAGCGTTCTTCCAAGAATTGAAGAATTTCGTCAAGAAAAAGTGTTATTTTGAGGTATGCAAGCTTGTCATTGGGTTGGGTTTGTTCACCCTTATGCCAATCATGAAATTTCATTCGTGAATTCGTTCTTGAAATCGTTTGTATTGAGATTCTTGAGAAGTTTTTGAGTTTTAGCTTCTATTCTTTAATAATGAATGTTTTTGAGTTCTTGAGGTGAGGGTCTTACGAGTGGTATTTCTTGATAGATTTTGAGTGGAATTTCGATGATTTTGTATTGGGTTGTGAAACAAAAAGATATTGGAAGAAACTAATCGATTCTAGATGAGTTAGGACACGAGATTGAGTAGGAGAATTCGTCAAAAATCAGGGATTTGAGGTGGGGTATCGCGCCTTTAAAGCGCCAGGACCTAGGTGCTGCAGGTTCAGGGTTGGAACCCTGCGTCTACCGTGCTCCCAAAAGTCTCCTCAGTAATTGGAGGCCTGTCGCCTTGCTCCAGCTTTGCGCCAGGGTCATCAGGCCCATTTCCTTTTTATTCTTCGTCCCGTATGTGTTCTTCAAAATCGTGTATTTGCTCTCTTCTTCTTGATATTAACTCTTATAGTCTTCATTAATCCTAGAGAGATCCTACATATCCTAATCATATCTCTAAATTTACATTTCTAAATAAAGTAAATTTAAGAGGAAAGTATAAAAGGTCCTTTCGAGTCAAATTTGAGAACTCCTTTGAAATCAACTATTGTTTTGAACTGAATCTTAATTAATTGAGTATGAGAATGAGAAGTGTTGTATTTCATATTTCGAAATGAGTATAAGAGAACTAAGTATTCCCCAATGTAACACTTTTACAATTAAAAGAGGGAAACATCGATTTCTAAATTGAGTTATGAATTTAGAAATGTTTTTCAGAGTACTACCTCTTTTAAGAGGATCTTTTGAGCAATGACCTCAAGTTGATAAAGAGTTATGTTTTGTACATTTGAGCATGAGTATATATATTATTGGGAGTAGTATTGAACACCGATATGGGGATGAGTTTAAATAACCCAAAATCCTCAAAAATTATGTATGCCAACATGGGTAAAACAATCATACTTTTTATATGATTTCTTATTGATTTTAAGCATAGCTTAGTGGATCCAATTAGTTGAGGTGTTCTATACCCCGACAAGGTATATGACAGTTCTAGCAGCGTGGGCAAGACGTTGTATTATCACGTAGCTCATAGTGATGGTTTTCGGTTAGAGAATCTCCCAAATAAGAGTAAAGAGTATGTTATTGTATTTTCATACATTCATTGAGTTTTACTTCCAATTTTATAATGTCTTAAATATTGCAACTATCATTGTTGCTTTGCATTGATTTGAGTTGAGGTGAGTATTTCTTCAAGCCTTCTTAGTCCAGTTATCTATTTCTTTCAGTTTTCTCCTTACATGCTCGTGCATTCAATGTATTGACGCCATTCAACCTACATCTTTTTATGCTGCAGATACATGTGTTCAGGGTCATCAATAGGCGCTTCGTTGATACCATTTGCATTCCAGTTAGCTTTGGTGAGCCTCCTTGATTTCGGAAGGTTCCACATTTATATTTCAGCTTTGTTAGGATGTCATGGGTCTTGTCTCGACATCTATGGTAGTATTTAGGGGCTTCATAAAAAGTATTAGTTGAGAAGTCTTTCACTGTTTCCCTTGTGATGTTTTGAGACGTTGAGTTGTGTGCTTATGTTTATTTAATTACTTCGAGACATTCATTGAGCTAAGTTGTTTTGAGTTATTATGAATTAAAGCTTGGTAATTGGAGTCTCCATTTTACTTGAGTGAGTCTTCTACTAAGCAGTCAACTAGGCCAAGGGTTCGCTTGTGGACCAACGATGATTCTCAAGTGTCGACCAAGTCCAGGGTGTAGGCTCGGGGCGTGACAAACTTGGTATCAGAGCACAGAGTTCAAGAGTCCTATGTGTCAATGAAGCCGTATTTGTAAAGTTCTTGTTATTGGTGTGAAATGCGCTACAACTATAATTAGGAGGCTACAACATTTAGGAAAACATTTCACTTCTTCTTACTCTTTTTCGTGCGTTAGAGTTCAACTCTATGAAAGTTTTCTTGTAATTCGTGCTTGCATATATTTTTTTAGATCATGCCTCTATGACGAGCTGTTCGAGGACGTCTTGCTGGGAAGAATGTTAATCCATAAGATCAAGGGGTTCCTAATGCACCAGAAGTGCAACCCCAGGGAGAAATCACTAATGTTGAGTTTCGGGATACTATCCGGATATTGAGTCAAGTTGTGGCAAATCAAGCTGGGCAACAAAGAGTGGTCCGTCAGGATATGGCTGATACATCCACGATTCGTAAGTTATTGAGGATGAATCCCTTGAAATTAATAGGGTCAAATGTCACTGAGGATCTAGAGAACTTTGTAGAGGAACTGCAGAATGTGTTTGAGGTTATGCGTGTCGCTGATGTTGAGCGTGTGGAGTTAGCTACATACCAACTTAAGCATGTTGTTAGGATTTGGTACAACCAATGGAAGAATAGCAGGGTTGAAGGGGCATCACTGGTGAGTTGGTCTATTTTGAAAGTGTCTTCGTATGGCGTCTCTTTCCCCGTGAGCTAAAGGAAGCAAATGTGAGGGAATTTTTGAATCTGTAATAGGACTCCATGAGTGTCTATGAGTACAACCTTAAGTTCACCTAATTGTCCCGTTATGCTCTGGTGATGGTGGTTGATATGGGAAGCAGGATGAGCTTGTTCGTGTTTGGGCTATCCTGCTTGTCAAGTAAGGAAGGTAAGGCGGTTATGTTGATAGGGGACATGGACATAGCTAGGCTTATGATCCATTTGCACCAAGTTGAGGAAGATAAGCTTAAAGATAGAGAAGAGTTCTGCAATAAGAGGGCTAAGACAACAGGTCATGAGTCCAAACAACAGAAGACCGGAAATATGAACCGGTCATTTTTTCCATAAAGGTCACCTGGACCTGCTCCATCATCAGCTAGTGCACCTGCACCAAAGAATAAAGGTGATTTCAGGAACCAGAACTCTCAGAACCCAAAGGTCGACCTACTCAGTCTCAGAGCAGTGTTGCACAAGGGGCTAATTGGACCCCTACATATGCTAAGTGTCATAGAAACCACCTAGGAGCGTGTCATTATGGCGACACTGGTTGTTTCAAGTATGGTTAGACAGGTCACTTCATGAGAGATTACTCTAAGAATAGAAAGGGTAATGGTAATGAGGGAAACAGAGCCCAATCTTCTTCAGCGACTCCGGTAGATAGAGCTGCTACGAGTGGAGCTACTTCAGGGACAGACGGAGGTGCCAACCGTCTGTATGCTATAACCAGTCGCCAAGAGCAGGAGAATTCACCAGATGTTGTCTTTACCTTTGATGTATATGCATTACTTCATCTAGGTGCGAGTCTATATTTTATGACTCCTCATATAGCTATGAGGTTCGATATTCTTCCCGGACAACTTTTTGAGCCCTTCAGTGTTTCCACATCTGTTGGTGAGCCTATTCTAGTAGAAAGAGTTTATCGTGATTGTACCATCTTTGTCAATCATAAGGACATCATGGCTGACTTAGATGAGATAGACATGGTGGACTTTGATATTATTCTAGGTATGGACTGGACTCATGCTTGTTATGCCTCAGTTGATTGTAGAACTCGAGTAGTCAATTTTCAGTTTCATAATGAGCAAGTTTTAGAGTGGAGAAGTAGTTCAGCAGTACTTAAGGGTCATTGTCGCACCCCATTTTTCGCAAAACGGGTTTTGGTGCACGACCTAACAACTCTTTTGGGCTTTCAGTTGGATTGAAGAGTCGTCACCTAACGAATTAAGGCGCGTTAGGGCACCTATCTAACCTAAACTAAATCTAACTAAGGTCAATGAACCAGAGATCAGGGTAAGGGTTCAAGTTACCTTGAGAGGAAGGTGTTAGGCATCCCTCGAGGTCCACAAATGTGGGTTCCGGCCGTATCTCATGCAATATGTGGGGGTTACAAGTAGCATTTAAGGTCACTTCATTTATAATTTATTTAATTAGCATGCTTGCTAGGTGATAACAATATTAAACAGTTAAGATTACTTCAATTATTTATTTAATTAATTAAGCATGCGAAAACTAGGTGATAACAATATTAAGCAATTAAGGGCACTTTAGTTATTTTTATTTGATTGGTTAAGCATGCAAGACTAAGTGATAATATAATAACAAATAAATATAAACAATTAATAAAGAGATAAGCGAGGAGACAGAAGTTGCATAAAAAATAAGCAAACAAGAATTTTATTTTATTTAAGCTACCCCAAATAATTATAATTATAAACACATAAAGGGATAAAAGGACAGGGAGACTCTGAAGGACTTTAGGATCAGCACTCGACCTTTCTTTATTTTTGATAGGCTTTCGTGTAGTGACAGACAAAACCAAGGTTTGTCGCTTTAAGCTTGAGTCGATGTCATCATATCCATAGAGCCTAAACTACCCCTACCCCACCACCGCATGCATAACGTCGCTAAAAGGTGCCTAACGTCCCCGCTTAAGGTCTAAGAGGCATTGGACTACTATTAGGGTGGATTTAGACTAAAATAAACTCCTAATAGGCCCCCTAGACACCAAGTCAAACAAACAGGACATTCATTTAGCATGTGAATCTTATGTTGGCCTCTAGATTAGGTTATTAACATGCTAGCAAACACAAGCAATTGTAAAAGGTCTCACGCGTAATGTGTGCACGTACAAATACATCAACAATAAAGATTGGAAGAGACGAAAAGCATTATAAATGCACAAAAAATAGTTATTATTTGGATTTTAAGGAGGGCAGGAAAACATTGCATTAGTATAAAACAATCTATTAGTTACATAGCTTGATTATATTATTGCTAATTAACACTGGTGAAGACATTAACTTATTTTAAATAGCAAAACCTTATTTTAATGCATAAATTACATAATTCAAATAGGAACTATTTAGGGCAGAAAATTATAACATAATGCAGAAATCATTTTTAGGTGATCAAACAATTATTTATAGTATAGACTAAAACATTTCAAACAGAATTTAATTAAGAAAGCAGACTTAAAGTAGCCGATTTTAAAGACATGCAGAAAATAATTACTGCTTTATTTCAAGTGGCCGAGCAATAAGTTACTACGAATGGAAGATTACGATTATTAACTGATATTAAGGGTGGCGGAAAAATGTGCATAACAGAGTAATTCAGTTATTTAATATGCTGGAAATAATTTGACAACGCTTGTGAACATGACTTCTATGATTTCTAACCCAGGTGCAAATTATACTAATTGAAATCCTATGAGGATGAATTCTATTATATAACCAGATTATCAAAACACTGAAAATATTATCAGGTTAATTAATATATCTAACTTAATTATTGAATCCTATAGGCATGGTTTCATACTAAAATTATTAACATATAAGGAGTTATTAACATCTGACTAAATTATTAACGCCAAAATTATTAGAATCTGAATTTAACATACAAAAGTTATTATAGTCTAATTATCTAAACCTAAAAAAAACATACATAAAGCTACTAAAATAATTAGTAGCGTATGCTAAAAACATAACAAAATAGGCATAGATCTCTACACATAATAGCATGAATATTATCCCATAAGTAAATTTCCGTTTTTAGCATGGAGGCAAATCATAGTTTTTCACATGTTGATTTATCTCAGAATAGATGAAAAATAAAATAAAATTACAGTCTCATAAAGGCTTGATTTTAGGTCGGTTATTATAACACATTTACCCAGTTTTTTACGGCTAAGCGAATATAGACAGATTTTTTATAACAATCATACGTAAAATAAAAAAAATAAAGAAAAACAGTTAGCACATATATCCCCCTCCCCTTTTAGACGATCCCCCCAAAATATCATATATATAGAGTTAGAGTGTACAACAAAATTATTACAGAACAATGAATACATAACTTAAAACAACAAATAAACTTAAAACAGAATGGTTCTGCTCCGAAAATGTGTCCCCCAACGACTCTTCAATTAATTCAAAGCTTTCAATGCCCTGCTAATTAAAAGAAGCAATATGCTACCAATAATACGAAACAATACATAATAACATCCATTTACAGTTAGGCAGAATAAACATACACATATTTATTTTTGGGAGAAACAAATTACACGAGTACAGTCACACATAGAATCACATATAGAAAAGGAGAAGAGCACTGACCCGGATGCTCCCTTTATTTATCAAGTCCATTTTTGGATTTATGCATAGTGGTAAGTAAATAATGATGCAAGAAATTAAATACATATATGAAAGACAATAACCGGTTAAGCACTTAAAGAATAATCAGCAATGAAGACAAGTTGGTTCCACACTATTCGATCCGAACACAGCAAAATACTTTAGAGGTTCAACGGAAATTCTTTTCAAGCCGAGAGTAATATAATTTTTCTTAGTATTTTAGTATGTGAACCAATTCGGATCAGAAAAAGAATGAGAGATGGGTCTGTTTATATAGCAGAGAGGGGCACACAATTAAGGGAGAAAATAAATTAATAAGAGCATATCTCGGCCAATTTTCCTTAAAAAAAAGGATATAAAAAAAATAAAAATCTGTAGAGGTCTTTTTACCAAAAACAAATGAATAAGAATCTGCACATATTTAAATAAGGACAAAAAAACACCTTCAGAATGAAAGGTAAATATTTACCACAAACACAGTGATTCAATTAAACCAGAATTTACCATAACTAAAAAGAAAGCCGTTTGAAATCAGATTAGGACCACCAATATAAGGAAAGAAATAGTTTAGGATCAATTAAACATATTTTCCTTATTCAAAGAAGCACTAAATCAGTAATATTATATTTAGCTTCATTCAAAACTTAAGTAAAATAAAACCAGTAAGAATCAATTCAACTTTAATTAAGGCAACTACAATCAGTTAACCTTAGTAAATAAAATAATAAGGGAAATTTACCTTGCCAAGATCCACAAAATCTGTCCGGATTTGCACAAAACAATATAATCTCCTTAGTATCAATTAATCAATACCATATAAAATCAATCCAAAGAAATTGCCATTTAAAGAAGGAGATAATCAGGATCCAACCTTATATTTATTTTACCATTTTCAGAAAATCACTTTACCAAAACTATAAAATTCTGGTCAATTTACGATTGAAATGGTTATACTAAATCAGAATGAAACTTGAGCAAATTATGGCTGAATCAAATAATGAATTACTAACAAAATTCACTTAATTACATACGCCATGAACTAACATGAGTCTAAATTAAACATGCTACAGATATTACGATAACACGCACATGAATCAAAATCTCAATAGTTCATGCTTCACACAAAATTCATGCTTAAACAAACTCACAACTATTATCGATTTCTGAATACATAAGGTATCAGAAAATCATGGTCGAAATTAGGAAAATGATTAGAAGATAGTTGATAACGAACCTTGACGGATCTGTTGAGATCCGTCACATACGAAAACTTCAGAACTTCAAACTTTCGGCGTTTCGTGAGGCTGCTGCCTGAGCTGGTCGGAGATCGCCTGGAGTTGCTTCTATCTGGAGCTGTCATTCGTCCACGCTGGCGGTTGCTGTCTCCGTGCAACTGCTGCTGTTTTTCTAGCCGAGCTGCTGTTGTTGTTGCTCTCCTCGCTGGCTGCTGTCTGGAGCTGCTGGAGCTCGCTGGTTGCAGCTGCTACTGGCACTGCTGGTCGCTGGTCGGAGCAGCTGGCCGTTCTCACTGGCGCTGCTGCTTGTTCTCGCCGGCTGCTGTTGCCGAGCTGTTGACCAGATCTATCACCGGCTGCTGCTGGTCACTGGTCGGAGCAGCTGGTTTCGTCAGAGAAAGAGGGGAGAGAAGCAGAGGCGACCAGCGACTGCTGGTCTCGCTGGGGCCGTTGTTCGCCTCGCCTGGATGTTTTCATTGTTGCTATGGAAGCGAGAAGAGGGGAGAGGAAAAGCGAGGGAGAAGAGGAGAGGGGAACGACGGGAGAGAGAAGGAGGAAAGGCGGAGAGGGGAGGAGAGCTCTCTCTCCGGTTGATTTCGCTGGTGGCTTCTCTCTGCCTCACTAGCGTTGTCGGAGAAAAGGAGAAAGGGCGGAGGCGGCGCTAGTTTGGAGAGAGGAGTAGGAAGAGTGAAAATAGTTTTAGGGCTTAGGATCTTTTTGAAATAAAATAGGAAAGATGAGGGTTAAGATCTCGACCATTGGATCAATTTAGATGAGCGGCTAGGATTGATCTAGGGTTTAACTTAAAGGATGGACGGTTAGGATTAAAATCTGAAAATTAAAATCAGATTGAATTGAGGAATTGGAATGGCTAGAATTGAAATGCAAATGGCTAGAATTGAAATAGAAAGGTGGCTATAATTGCAATTGAAGAAATGCTATCCATTTGAAATACTACAAAATACTATAATTAAAATTACTTAAATTTTAAAAACATTTGAATTATTTTGAGTTATACTAATAATTTTATAATATTTTATTAATATTTACGATAATTTTATAAAGCAAGCATAGTAAAATATATAATTTTAGAGAAAATCGACTAAAGTTTTTTAAACTCGAAATATATTTTTAAAGTAAGTATTTAATCAAATAGCATTCTCAAAAAGGGTTAAAGGTCTGTCAAAATTGGGTGTCAACAGCTGCCCCTTGGTAGCTTGAGAATGAAGGATGAATTGTCGGGCAACCAACGTTGACTTAGTAGCCGATTTTTTCCGACCGACGAGCGATGTCAGTGGGATCAATTAAATAATATAGAGTTGGAGAGGGGTACGATCGAGACTTTGGTATTAAGTCGCCTACATATCTCTGGTTATACGAGAATCAGGTCGTGTGTAGAGCGGTACGGTATTCGAACGGGAACGATATTGGCTTGAATAGATAAGATTAGAGTAGCGAGAAAGGCATAACAGAGAGGTTTCCGATTTAAGATTGCAGAATCCAATTAGAAGTGGTAAAAATAGTAGCCAAGGATTAAATGAAAAAAAGGTAATGTGAGTAGCAAATAATTTGATAGGGCCTTTGTTGCGATGAATGTTAGCACGATAATTGTAGCCGAGAGGTGAAATGTCTTATCTGCAAAATGTTAGTCTCCTGCAAATCTGTAGCTTGTAATATTGTTAGGGCAAATATATCAAAGAGACGATAAAGGTAAACATGATGCAATTTCCCATATCGACTGTTGACACCAAATTTTGACCCTCCCCAATATAGATTGATCATTGAGCTTCTCCAATTTTAAACGATTTAAGATAATTACTTTTTTTCAAAAAAAAATAAATTCAATTAAAATAAAAATAGTTTGCAAGTTATTTTAAATAAGTTTTGTCGCTTATTATAATTTTTAGACAATAATTATATTTTTACATAATTATGTATATAATTAGTTTATTTTAGGAATATTCAAAAATCGGTTAAAAAGATTTTTAGTTTTACTTAAATATTTTATTAAGTTAATTAGTAGTTTATATTTTTGAATCATTAGTTTACTAAGTTAATTATTTTATTTCATTAAGATTAAGAAGCTCATTAATTAATTATATTAATTCATCCTATTTAATTATTAGTCGAATTTACTAATTAACTCAATTTAGCTAAGTCATTAATCCAATTGGCCAGTTTCTCAATTCCAATCCAACCAATTTCTTCAACTCCTTTTAGTCCAATTTTGGGCCTAATTTCTAGCCCAATTCATTACATCCAGTAGCCAACCCAATTCTTATAACAATTCTCAACAACCCACTTTCAAATCCAATACCCATTTCTTTTGTAATAAGCACCCCAACATACAATACCAAATAACAACAGCAAATACAACGTACAACATGACCAAAATGACCCTGTATTGTTCTTCTTCTCCTCCAGCGATAAGAAACCCAGAACTAGTACAGCAGAGAAAGAGGCACGCATTTTCTCCCCTTTCCTCTTTCAGAATGGGATGAAAATTGCAAGAAAAGGTGTCTCTCCTTAATTTTAAAAGAATTTTGAAATTTGAATTGGGAATGAGCCCTTTCTTATCCGGATTTTCATCACTTTCCCCCCATTTTTCGAAACCTACTTTTTCCTTTCTATATATTTGCTCTTATTCACTGTGATTGAGGGGGGATTTTTGAAAAAGGATTTTTCCGGGTTGGAAAATTAGGAGTCAAGAAAAGGGTAGGAATTTCTTTGAACAAATTTTACACTTAAAAGTTTTAGACGGTTCTCCTTTTCCTTTCTTTTTTATTCGAAGAAGCGAAAAGTTTTCTTTTTCGAAGCCAGCTCAAAGCGTTCGGTCGGTTGTTCGAGTTTCGAATCTGTGTGGCGGAAGAGTCGCTGCCCGTCTGTCCGTTTTCGTCTCCGTTCACTGCTCTTCGGAAGGTAATACTTATTTTCGATTCAAGTATTGTTTTGTTCTTAATGGGATTTTGTTAAGTTTTTGGTTATGCGAAGTTGAGTATATGTTATTACTTGGGATCGTTTTTGACTTGTTGTTGGCAGCAAATCAATGATGAATCTTATTTGCTAGTCCATGTTGTTGTTGTTTGTTTCCATTTTCGTTGAAAGTTTGATGTTTCCCCCCTCCCGAGTTCATATTCTCATTGTTGGAATTTTCTCATTTCTCTGTTATTTCGAGTCATGAATTAAGAAAGCATTTGCATTCCTTGGTCATGGCAGGCAGAAAGATTTGTTAGTTTGCTAGTGTAAGCCTCTGTATAGAGCTTTCAAAAATGGGCATTTAGGTAGTTTGCTTCCCCCCCTCCCTCGAATTTTGGCTCTCTTATATTATAGCCTGATTAAGCCTCGTTTGAATTTATTTTCTTAGTTATTTGCACTAGCAGTGATATCTAAGGTTGAATGTATTTTTCTTTAGATCTTGAGATGATAATCTAGTCTTAATATATGATTCCATTGATGGCTTTGATCATTAAATAAGATTTCCAGGAACGTAGCATTGTCCGATTCATTAGTTTTTGTGATAGCATGAGTCTTATTTTCGGCTTTTTTCTTGAAATAGGATGAAGGAATTAGTTGGGTATAACCTCTCAATTATTATAAGTTGTTAAATGTTTGCAAAGCTAGTGTTGAGTTTAGCAAAGTGAGCATGATTCATGTAATATTTACATGTGTCATTATGTTAAAGTATTACTGGGATTATATAGCTATATGTTTAAATTGATGGTATTTTTGTTGAGAAGAGTTCCGCATTACACTAATATATTCCTTATCTTCCTGTGTTGTATGTAAATCTGCCGGAACTTCCATGGACTCTGCCTCTTCTCCTGCATTACCCTAAGGGGGCCATAAAGGCCCAACATCCATATTTCTCGAGTCAGTCCCTATGGTAAATTGCGAAAACTGGCGTACAGGTGGAGGACGATGAATATGGACTGAAATGTGATTTGATTTTTTTAGATTCCGAAAGTTGAAAAAAAATAGGCCCCAGGCCTTGAACAATTTCTAGCAGGTCCAAGTGGCAGCGAAGATGGGTCTAAAAAGCCCAAAAAATGGCCCAGCAACAAAATTGTAATTAAATAGGCCCAAATTCATGTTTTGGGTCATTTAGTATTATGACAGGATTACGAATTTGGGCCAAAGGCCCAATTGATATTTCTTTACTTGCTCTTTACCTATTATATTATGTGACTAACTTTATTTATTTTATAGGTTAACTTAATTAAATTCCCATAGATAGCCATTTCGCTTTTATATTCAAAAAGTATAAATATTTATTTTATACATATTTTGTTTACCTAGCTTCCGTTTTAATTTTGGTATTGTCAACACTTAAGTTATTCCCCTTTTAAAAATTCCCCTTTAGTTCATTTCCTCTTAAGATAAAAAAAATGATAAAAATAATAATAGCAATAAATAAATAAGTTAAAATAAATGAGCTCTTTTTTACTTAATTTAAATTTTTAAAAAATAATTAGTTAAAATAAATGAATTCTTTTACTTAAGTTAAAATTTCAAAATTAGTCAAAATCATTTTGGTCAAATCACCGGTCAACCGCGAGTTAGCGGGCATTTCGAGGGCCTAACACCTTCTCGTAATGTACATTTAACTTCGAACCCTTTTATTTTCAATGGATTTTATCTGTTTAAATCTTTTGAAAACCTTTAATTTTTTTCTTGATTTTTACTAAAAATTAAGTGGCGACTGTTCTTTTGGAAATTTGATTTTTCTTAAATCATAAGTTTGATCGATTTTTCAAAAACTTAGTCATTTTTCTTTTATTTATTTTATTTTCGAGTAAAACAGAAATGGCGATTCTGCTTGGGATTTAATTAAGTTCTAACCATATGATTTGACTTGTTTGACTAATTGTATTAATTGCTAAATTGTTTATCTGCTTCAACATGTTTAATTTGTTATAACTGTCATTGCATTCATGACATCTTCCTATATTGTATGTATAGTATATTAAGGACGGTTTCTGCATAATCACAGCCGCACTTTTTATACTCAACCCTTTTTCGGAAGGATCGGCGATTTATTGGTACGTCATGCGTCCAATGGTTATCGTGAATTCCAGCCTAAGTTCTCCACTTGGGTTCCCGGTCTTTCAAATGCCACTCTTAGTCAACTAGCGTAAAGCTAAACCAAATCCCTGATGTAGCACATTTTGAACTAAGTTGACCCAACACCCAAGGCGTGTTGGGCCCATTAGAAGCCCATCTTGTGTCGATTTGACCCATTGGTCAATAAAAGGCAATCATACTTATGTGTTTAAATTTGAAAGATGTATACATTATTTGGCAAAACATTGTCTCTTGGGTTAGGGAGTTAGATTATAGCTTTATTCTAATCAAAGAAGGAGCAAGTTTTCATTGTAAACAAAAGCGTGGACAGCCGGAGATGACAAAAAATCAAGAGCGAATGATCTTTCCATGGAAGCATAGATTAGGATTGTGCTCCTGTGCGTGACTGATATTTTGTATCCCATTTCCCTATTATGTATCCCCTTTCAGTTTTATTCTTAAAATTTGTATAAATTTCTATTTCGAGGCAATGCAATGTTTCAAACGACGTTATACATCTTTCAAATCGCTAGGCCTACCCTTGGCACAAAAGGGTCACATATTTGTTTAGAACGCGCAATATTTGGTTATGTGTTATAAATGCTTGTGTGAATATGTTGCTTTATTTAAAGATATTCTAGCTCACTCCTCTTCAAATTATTTTCTAGAACCCTTTAAGCACAAATATCAAGTCACTATCAAAAGTGCGTCCAAATACTCTTCGAGTCTTTGGTTTCCTTTCAAAATTTGAACTTCACTTTCAAATTCGTACTCTCATATCTCAGAAAAGGTCGATTTACTCAAGTAAAAAAGGAAGGTCAAACTACGTAGGACCTGAATTCTCCCTCATGAGATACGTAGGCAACCTTTCAAGGCTCGATCTCCATATTCAAAAAATTGTGTCTTTTCCAAAGAAATTAAGAGTCACACCTCAATCAAAATCAGAAGTATGATACAATCGACTCTGTCTCGACTCAAGTTGACTTTTCTGATTCACTAAGCTCAAAATCAAATATACAAATTCCTGTCTATTCAGTCATTTCTCTAAATATGTGGGCTAGTTTATCTTCAAGTGGAGCAACTCTTATGTGCTTGTGGTCATATGTGTGATATTTTGTATTATTTATCATCTACATAGACTAATACGCTTATCTTTTGAGTTATTTTTCTTTGTCAGGTACTTAGAACTGGTCTGTGTTGATAAGCTGGTTGAACACCCTTATTTTACAAGATCTAAGGCTCCTAAAGATTCCTTCCCCGATCAAAGTTTGCAAAAAAGAAAGACAATAATGGGTGATAACAATGACGAGATTAGCTTGATTGATGTTGTCGTGGCTCAGCCCGCCGTCACTGATCAAAATGAATTAATTATGCAGTTGATGCAACAGATCACCGAGATGAGGGTCGAAATGTAAAGAATGCAAGATCTGCATAATCCGGTTTTTGCTTTTAATACTCCAGGAGATAAGGATGGTTTTTGGACTCTATGCTGATTACAGGGCTTTGAACAAGATCACCATCAAAGATAAGTCCCCTTTACCAATCATTGAGGAGTTATTGGATGAACTGGGTGGCTCTCATATTTATTCAAAAATAGATTTGAGAGCTGGATATCATCATATTAGGATAGCCCATGCTGATGTCTCTAAGATAGCTTTCAAAACTCATTGTGGAAACTATGAGTTTCTAGTCATGCCATTTGGGTTGACTAATGCTCCATCTAGTTTTCAAGGACTGATGAACCACATCTTCCAAGAATATTTAAGAAAGTTTATTCTAGTGTTCTTTGATGATATTTTAGTCTACAACAAGAACTTGGAAGAGCATGTCCAACACCTGAAGATTGCATTTGATCTAATTCTACAAAACTTGGCCAAGCATAGCAAGTGTGTATTTGCTGCTGAGAAGGTGGAGTATTTAGGGCATTACATATCTGGACAAGAAGTGTCTACAAACCCAGGAAGATTGAAGTTTTCCTAAATTGGTCTGAACCTACTACTCTCAAGAGGTTGAGAGGATTTTTGGGTCTGGCAGGGTACTATAGGAGATTTATAAAAGGATATGGAGTGATTAGTAAGCCATTAACTGAATTACTGAAGGACAACTTCTCATGGTCTAGTCAGGCTAGTGAAGCCTTTCAAGCACTCAAGACAACCTTAACTACTGCTATTGTGCTTATCTTACCTCATTATGGTCAGCCATTTGTGGTGGAGACAGATGCATGAAATATGGGAATAAGAGTTGTCCTCATGCAAAAGGGATAACCCATTGCCTACTTGAGCAAGAGTCTTTTTGCTAAACATCAGGTACTTTCTTTGTATGACAAAGAATTATTGGCCTTGGTCATGACTGTCAACAAATGGAACCAACACTTGAGTGCGGGGCAGTTTGTAGTCAAGACAGACCAGAAGTCACTCAAGTTCTTATTGGAGCAAAAACTTCATACTGGATCACAACTGAAATGGATAGCCAAGCTAATGCAATTTTACTTAATCATAGAATACAAAAGGGGAAGGAAAGCACAGTAGTTGATACTCTTTCTAGGCTACCACTGGTGGAGTTGACAACTCTTACTCTCTCTACAGTGAAAACTGATCTTCTAGAAATGATTAAGCAGAGTTAGACTTCAGATCCTGAAGTTAATGTGATAAAACAAAGCTTGGATAAGGGAACTGACGTATATCCAGGGTATACAATCTTACATGGTCAACTAAGTAGGCAGGGAAACTGGTCATAGGAGTAAATGCTCAACTAAGATCCAACCTCATTCAACTTTGGCATGACACTATGGTGAGGGTACACTATGGCATTGAGAATACCTACAGAAAGTTAACTTCATTGGTTTATTGGAAGGGGTTGAGAGATGATGTACATGCTTATGTCAAGGCATGTGATGTATGCCAAAGACATAAATATGACAATGCTAGCATCAACATGGACTTCATTGATGAGCTTCCTAGGTCCAAACAGAAAACACTGATATGGGTGGTAGTGGATAGGCAGACAAAGTATGCCCACTTTGTGTGTCTTGCTCACCCTTATTCAGCTCATGATGTTGCCAGTCTGTTCTTAGAGCACATTTACAAACTTCATGGGGTTCTTGAAGACATTGTGAATGACAGGGACCCTGTGTTTACAAGCAAGGTTTGGCGGGAGTTGTTTGCAATGTTAAGAGCGACCCTTAACACTTCCACTGCATACCACCCACAAACAGATGGTCAAACAGAAGTTGTTAACAGGTGCTTGGAGACCTATCTTAGATGTTTCTGTTCAGATTCACAGAAGGACTGGTCGACCTATTTAGCAATTGATGAATGGTGGTATAATACCACTTTTCGCTTTTCTATATAACAAACTCTTTATGAGGCACTATATGGTTAACCACCTCCCTTACATTTACCATAATTTGCTTGAGATTCAGCAAACGAAGAAGTAGACAGAACACTTCTTACAAGGGAGTTTAAGCTGCAACAATTGAAGTATCACTTGAAGAAGGCTCAACAAAGAATAATTGATCAAGCAAATAAACATAGGTCGGATAGACAGTTATGCATTGGGGATTGGGTGTACTTAAAAATATAACCATACAGACATATCACTCTATCAAAAAGTCATTTCACAAAACTTTTTTCCAAATACTATGGACCTTATCAAATACTAGAAAAGGTAGGTGTTGTAGCATATAAACTCTCAGTCCCAAGTCAGTTGTTACTTCATCCAACATTTCATGTCTCTCGGCTAAAGAAGTGACATCATTTACCAATTGAAATATACCACCCACCAGTCATTGATATATCTAGTCCCTACTGCCCTCAACCAATGAAGATTGTGGATAGAAGAATGGTTCAAAAAGGAAACAAGGCTATCACTCAAGTTAAAGTGCACTGGATTCAGTTTCCTCCAGAACAAGCTACTTGGCAAGATTATCATGCCTTGTTAGTAAGGTTTCCTTCTTTTCTTCCTTGAGGTAAGGAAAGTTCTTTAACATAGAGGGACTGATACGAGTGAAGTTGTACGTCAAGCCTCAAGACGTATACATGGCAGTTATAGGTAAGAAGTAGTATTATTAGTTACTTTCAGTATTTACAAATAAGTCCCCAAAAGTAAATATATTATTTACTTTTGGTACTCAGTAGCTAGTACAGTGTGTCAGGTGGTTATTTCCTATTCTATCCAATTTAGGGATATATATATAATAGCATGTGGGAGAGTTAATGAGAATTATCATCTATCTTTTGCCCTAATTCTTCTCGCATTTCTTTTGTTTAAATGATACAAGGGAAGATTAGGGAAGTGCCATTCAATTAATAAAAATCTTCACATATTAAATTATTTTCATATAAGCATAAACACACCTAAATTTTAAAAACATTTAAATGAATAAGCAAAGTAATTATTTTGAATTTAAAATCGATAAATATAATAATTTAATAAAAAAAAATACCATAATAATAGTAATAATTAAAATAATTTTGTAAATTATCAATACTAAAATATATTATCATTATTTAGACAAAATTGATTAAGATTTTAAACATGTACTAAAAGTAAATATGTTTTAAAATAGATATTTAATTGAATAGCACTTTCGAAAGGGTTATAGGTTGGTAAAAATTGGGTGTCAACAATGACTTGATTATGTTTTTGTATGAAATCATGCACATGACATCTGCATTTGGCATGTTTGTATTTTGAAACAAGTGAAAGATATATTTGGGACCTGCAAATGTTTTGAAATAATTTTTCGCGTGTATTCAGCTCAGAGGGAGCGGGTTAATATTTTACTGACAAAAACTAGGTACTTAAAAGGAAATGCTCTATTTTTGAGGTTTTATGCCTTAAAAGGATTATTATTTGAAACCTTTCGGATTTACCATCGGAGTAAAAGAGAGAGGTTTTCTTTAAATTTGCACTCTTCCGCTTTTTAGTGAAAGAGGTACTAGATTATTTGATATTGTGACCTTTTTGGATATTTTTGGGTTTCACTATATGCATTCTACATATGTTGATAAGTTATGACGGTTCACAAACTGAATTCAAAATTTTATGACTATTGCATCTATAGATTAGCTGAGGCGGATTCTGTAGTTGTCCCGGGATCCCACGGGATGGTCAGCAAGACAATTTCAAACTTCTTACTTTATTCATGCATTGGTGACATGTGCATTACATAACTTTGTGTTATTGTCTGTTTGTGATTTATTGACTTGTATGGTATGGATTAGTTGCTTTTGCCTTTTTCACCGTCATTAATGATTGTTTACTTCTACTCAGGGGCGGAGCTACAGTGTCTTGAGGGTGTCCAAGTGGACACCCTTCGTCGGAAAATTATACCGTACACCTAAGTAAAATCCTGTTCTAAATGGTTAAATTTAATACTTTGGACACCCTTGTCATAATAAGCTACTGTGGCTCAGCGGTTGGAGGCTCCCTTGTTGAGCTTTGACGCGCAGGTTCGAATCCCTGCAGCAACTTATCTTTTATAGTCATTTTTTAAAGAGCGCATATTTCCTTATTCCTTTAATTATCTAAGATAATAGTTAGTAAATTTCTTATAAATCTATAATTTTAAAATCTAATATAGCTTATTGAATTTTCAATGAAGTTGATTTTTTATTTCTTTTCATTAAAGTTTGAAATAAAATTCTAATATTTGTATAACGTTGTTAAAAGCAAGTCATTTTTTAAAGAGCTCATATTTTATTATTCCTTTAATTGTCTAAGAGTTAGTAAATTTCTTATAAATCTTTAACTTAAAAATCTAATAAAGCTAATTGAATTTTCAATGAATTTGATTTTTTATTTCTTTTCATTAAAGTTTGAAATAAAATTCTAATATTTGTACAACGTTGTTAAAAGCAAACAAAAGAAGACCTCATTTGTTTCTACTTCAATTTTTAGTGTCTCGATATTTTTGTCGTCACTAGAGATTAGTGTAGGTTTGAAACTTAAAAATGATTAAGCTACATATCATGTGATTTGATTTTTAAAATTTTAGAACATTTATTCATAAAAAAATATTAATAGTACATAGTTCGATTTTGAATTTTTTAGTGCGTCCATTTATCAAAAAAAAATTTGCTTATATAATTCTTGGACACCCTTCGTGAAATTTCTAGCTACGCCACTGCTTCTACTTACCTATCAAACATTATCGTTTGTGTGTATATATATATATATATATATATTCCTAGCATGAGTCACCCTCGTTGATCATTGGATCTCCCGTGGACATCGCAGACTTGGATTGTGGTGAACTCTTGTTGTCTAGAGACTTGCTATTTTTTCCTCTTTTGTAAGGTCTATGTATTTTATATATTGATTAGAACGAGTCGAGGTCTGATCTTAGGTCGGGTATCAAGGTCATGGTCGAGGTCGGATTGGGTATAATATCGGATTTAGGGTCGGGGTAAGAGTCGAGTGTCGGGTTGAGTGTCAAAATCAGATTATGTTTAGAAGTTGGATCCTGAATCATAAATTGAGTTCTGCAGTCGAGGTCAGACCGGGGTTAGATCTCGAGTTGGGTTCAGATATTGGGTCGGGTGTCATGGTCGAATTACGATTCAAGAGTTTGATCCTGAGTTAGAGGGGTCAAGAGTTAGGATCGAGTCTTAGGTCGGGATCAGGTCTTGGTTGAGGTCGGGTCTCAGGTTAGGGTCGGGGTCAAGTTCGGGTGTCGGTATCATATTCTAGTTGAAATGTTAGGTCTTTAGATTGAAAGCCGGGGTTAGGTCCTGGATTGGTTCTTGGGATCGCAACTCAATTCGGATCATGGTCAGAGTTGAGTTCCAGTTCAAATGTCGGGTCTCATGTCGGGAGTAAGAGTCATGTACGATTGCCAGTATCAGGGTTGGTTTCCAGATCAGAAACCTTTTTTCTAAAAAGTATTTTCTACACTCTAGAAAAAATAAAATATATTTTCTGAAAACATTTTTCATTCCCCAATCATAGACTGGAAAATATTTTTGAGTCACCAACCAAACATAAGAAAATAAGTTATAAAAAAATATTTTCTAGGAAAATATTTTCCTTCATACCAAACACATCCATAAAGTCATCATGGTCTTAAAGTGGTGAGGCGCACAAATTATTAAAATTAAAATTTATTATTACTTGCCTATTTTTCTTGTCTTAATTGATATATTTCTACTACGAAAATTTAGTGGTCACAGGGTTACTTTACTAAATTAATCATATTAGTTATGCTTTAACTTTTTTAATGTAATCACTATTCCCTCTGTCCTAAAAAAACTTGTTACATTTTTCATATATATGCCCCTTAAGAGAATATTGATTAGGATGAGTATTTGACTATAACACTTTATTCCCTCTATTCTATATTAATTTAATTTTTGAAGTTTTTTTCATTGTTTAAAATAATTGAATTGTTCAAAGTTCATGGATGTTTGATTTTTTTTTTTCATATTTACCCTTACCTTTAATGAAATTTGATATTTTTAGGAGATAAATATATTATTAGAAAAGATTGTGAGTGGAAGTCCCAAAAATCTAAAAAAAAACCGTTGAAAACTAGTTTGACCCAGTTTTTGAGAATCTAAAAATATTTGATGCTTGAATTTTTAAAATCACACCAAAAACTACATGGCCAAATTAATATTGGAAGATAAAATTTTAAAATTTATGATCAGATGCTTACTAACTTGGCGTTGAAAAATTCTTATGATCAGTGTATATAAAGTGAACTCTTTAAAAAAATACATGAAATCAATCTTAGGATTCACCCCACATTTTCAAAAGGTAGCTATCACACTTGCTACTAGTCCCATTCACAAGGAATTTAGAACTTGCCCTCTTTGTCTTTTTGGGCATCACTGTTGGTTTACTGACCCCATCATTTTTAAGGCTGTGCCTATACTCAACTGCCACTTGTTCAAATACTTCCACATCAAACATGTTCAACTTTAGTTTTGGGTCCATTAAGTCCCTCACATATGCAAAGGGCAATTGGTCCCTTGGATTAAATCCTTCAAGTTCATTAAATAAGAGGCACGAGAATAAATTGGTTGCCACACTATGTTTCCTCAAGATTATTGCACTATCTGGTACATCTGCAAGAACCATGGGAAAAAAAAACATAAACATAAAAGAAGGTTTTCAATAAAATTGGCTAGAAGAATCTCAATAAGACTAATTTGCAATAAAGTCAGACACAAACTATAAAGAATTTAGCTTTAGACAAGAATCATGATTAAACTATGACTTCTTGGCCAGCTTGTGCGTATCTAAACTTATTCACGGGATACCTGCTTCCAAACAACAACGTAACACGTACTAGGTAGATATGTTCATCAAGATCAGGATAAATAAAAATTAAGATATCACCTAATATTTTCGTCTCTGCTGAAATTTAAACCTGAGAACTCATAATTCTCAACCACGAGATCACACCCTACATGTTAAACTAAGACATTTTTCTTTGTACAATGATCAAAATAAGACACTTTTTATTAGGAATACCCTTGAAGAAGCAATCTAAATAAAAAATTCATCCAACTTTTTGGAATAGTAACTATGGGCGAGAGAAAAATTAGGTAAGAGCTTA
This sequence comes from Solanum tarapatanum, assembly GCA_029582485.1. NCBI lineage: Eukaryota > Viridiplantae > Streptophyta > Magnoliopsida > Solanales > Solanaceae > Solanum > Solanum tarapatanum. The sequence goes on along the minus strand of JAJOOB010000328.1, from coordinate 20,585 downwards.
CAAGATGGCCCTACCATTAAACTACCTTCCAAGGAAAGAAAAGTGACAATAATCCAGTATATATATTCAAAAAATCATCGATGTTGAGATTTTGCTCATAATGTGACAATCCGTTGTACCTCACTTATTTATAATAAATAAATAAATATACCTCAAACTTTTGTTTCTTTCTAGAAACTATTTGATGGGAGAGTTTAACACTAAAAATAATACTGCTACCTTGTTTCTTAAAAGTGGATTAACTATTTGAATATGTGAAACTGACTTTAATAAAATAAAAAAATATGGATGTTCACCTAACAACAATATTTTATTTACTTTCCCTTATTCTTGTTGGAGACGAGGAATGTGTCTTATTTAATGTTATATAACTCCAAGTATCACAGACAACTCATGCTTTTCCAAAAATATGCATTATTCAACTTCCCCACTTGTAATCCTCATTTAGGAAAAGTTATTCATCTTGTAAAAAAGTCAAGAAAGTATTATGTAAATAGTAGTATGTCATAATAGTGTGAATAGTATGTGTCATAAAGTAGGTATGGTGTGTCATATTATATTCGTACATCTTTACTAGCTAGAACAATTAGTGCAAATTCGTACATCTTTACTAGCTAGAACAATTAGCTTGAACAATTAGTGGAATTTATGTGATTATATTTGACAGACACAATGTTTCAAAAAGGAAAAAAGTTTTCTTGAAATTTTATGACGTTAAACATACTATTAAAATTCCATATGACTATGAAAACATGTTACTAAGGATAAACATGAAATTTGAAGTTGAACTGTTTCCAAACTAGAAAAGTATCATGTTTTTTAATATCAATCACAATAATAACGATATATTCAGTGTAATTCTACAAGTAAGAATCCGAGAAGGGTGGTGTGTATGTAATATTTGGAGTAGCTATCTCATTTCAACAACAACAAAATACCTAGTGTAGTCTAACAAAGTGAGGTCTGAGGAGAATAAGATATATGTAGACCTTACCCCGACCTAAGAGGTGAAGAGATTTTTCATTAAGATCCTTGGCTCAAGGAATAACTATGCAAAGTAGTCCAGAAAAAAAATAACGAAAGTGAAAGCATAACAAACCGATATATTACGCTAATCAAAGTATAAGAATCAACATATAATAACAAAATCGAAGGATAAGAAACTACGAGATGAATACCTGAAGGGTAAGGCTTTTCTGGAGACCATGGTTGCAAGCCATTGTCACAATATGTTTCCATTTGTTTCATCAATCCATCAACATCCCACCATTTCTTCCATCTTGCAGTTGCCATGGCTTCTTCCATTGTATGGACATAAAAAGGATGTCTTGAAATAGCCATATCAACATCTTCCATAACAACAAGAGTGAATCAACAAGAATGGATCAACAACTAGCTGTATTTTGGCATCTATCCAAATGCTATATTTAGAATTTGGGAAAAGCCTATGAACTAAATATTTGGGAATAACTCCATTCATTGCTGAATTCTCATACAAATTTTCTTTTTCAACCTTCACAATTCTCCACACTCCCACTGAATTCTCCTCTGATGATGTTGTTGAAATTAAGTTGTGATATTGAAGTCCCTTGAGTGTCACATCATCAACAAACATGTAAAAGCATACTGAGTAGGGTGTATCTTTACCAAGTCCCTTTGGTTGCCTAATTTTGTCATGATCATTGAATATTGCTGAAATAACCACTATTCCCTTACAATTTTCCATGGAAATCCTATCTGAAATTTTTTCAAAAATACAAATTAAAAACATTCAAATTAACACCTCCAAGTTTTGCCTCTTTGGTCTAGTAGTAAGAGCGCATCGTGTGATATGTGGATTGACACACATCACTAGTTCAAATACCATCGTAAATGAAAGTGTCGTATATATTTAAGTAGAGAAAAGTAGAGGGACGAGTTGTTATCAGCTGATCCTCGAAACACCTCCAAGATTCATTTTGTTTTCATTAGTAATTATATAATGGTGATATTATTCCAGCATAGTAGTAAGAATTTATATCTTCAACAGCCACAATCAGAATTCACAAAAGGGAAAAAAAATGTAGATCAAAAATTGCAAATCTTGTGTAATTGAGTATACAGATCACGAACCAAATTTAGTGATAGGAAAACGTTTGAAGAATCCACAAGGAACTTCAATTCCATCATGACGACGATGATCAAAATAAGAAAACCTCTTTTTGATACTGAAATTCCCACCAAAACTATCAGCATTCCCCTGAATATACCTCAAGTTTCGCGAACCAAGAAACGTAGAATTCTCACTGAATTCATTCATTTCCTTCAAAGCATTCCAATAATCTAACCAAAAAAGAATCACATTACTCAAAACAACAAAAAGATGATGAACAAATTCGAAAATGATAATTTAATTTTATAAATACCTGAGAAATAAACAGGGGAATTACAAGACGAATGAAAAGTAGGAAGGGCATGTTTATGTTCACCATAAGAAGAATTGTAAAGGAATAGAGGTGTTTGGATAGGATCATTAGGGGAATATCTGAATAGACAATTTGTTGGAGAAATAAAAGAAGTGTAAAGAACTAAAAAGAGAGAGGTGAAAAGGTAGATAACAGAAATGCAGAGAAGTTTTGAGTAGCAGAAGAGTGGTTTTGATGATGTAGCCCTGATCCCCATTTACCTTTTCTTCGTAACAGAAAAACTATCTCATACATCTTCTATTGTTATCATCGTATGAAAGGGAAAATGCATAAGTACCACCCAGCCTATGACTGAAATCCCAGAGACACACCTAACTTTTACTAAGGTCCTATTACCCTCTCGGACTTAATTTATCTATAATATTCTACCCCTTTTCGGCCTACGTGGCACTATCCTTGAAAAATTTGTCAACGTGCACTGGGCCCACAAGATAGTGCCACGTAGGCCAAAAAGGGGTAGAATATGACATATAAAATAACTTCGGGGGGGTAATAGGACCTTCGTAAAGGTTAGGTGTGTCTCTGGGATTTCGGGCATAGACTGGGGGGTACTTATGCATTATCCCTCGTATGAAAATTACTTATATTTTTTTATTTTTGTCTTTTTCTCAACCAATTGTTATCTCATTTATATTAGATGGTGACTTCTTTTCTCATCGATATCCAATATATATGTATGAAATAAAAAAACTAATACTTATATGTCTCTAATTATTTTGCCACTTATTTTACTCCTATTAAATATGAATTTACATAAGAAAACTTAAGATTTTCAAGAAGTTTTACTTTTTTTCAAAGTAAATAATTGAGAGTATAATAGATATAAAAAAATTGTCCTTTCTTGATTTGTCAAAATGAACAAGTAATTAAGAACAACTAAAAAAGAAAAAAATGAACAAGTAATTAGGCAGAGAGAATAGTCAATATCAAATTGGTAGGACACTTTGGCTACATCAAAATATAATTAGAGATGGAAATTTTAGAAAGACCAAATTCATAGACAATCTCTTTAATTAGTCATCAATTTTTATTTTGAAACTTCATTTAAATTGTGTTTCATTTTAACCCTTCGTTTTTATTTTTGACGTCATTTAAATACAAAAAATATTATTTAGTATAAGCTATTCATAGCATTTTGATAAAACTAAAAAAGGTCTGACATATTCAATTATAAAATATTGCGTTTTTTTTTTCGTTATTTCGATTTAACTCAAATATTCACTTTCTAATTTTTAGTTCAGCTTCAATACATGCTAATCATTTGGAGTTTCGAAATGAAAATTGATGACAAGTTAGAGGGGTTGTATATGTATTTGGCAAAAATAACTTATTTGACACATGATGTTTACATTAATTTTATTTTAATTGATAAAAAGAGTTAAAAAAACAAAGTATTTTCCACTTTATATTAATTAAAGGATTTCAAAATTAAAAAAAATAGATTCCTTCAAAATAATATTTTATTAGAAAAGTGAATATATACACGGTGCTTCTGATAAACCCGTAAGAGTACGTAGTTGATTTCCATGTCAGTGCCTTCTTAGTGAGTTCGTTGCATAGATTTTGTCTAATTCAATTTATATTTTTTGTATAATTCGTATGATATTATACACAAGTAAATTTATCAAATACAGGACGGCAAATTTCATTGAGGGTTCCAAAAAAAAAGGTATGATATATACTATTAGAATATTGTAGATTACCTGCGCATTTTACTTGGAGATTATTTCTGCAGAAATTTCCTACAAATTTTTATGCAGAAATACGAAATTCCTAAATTATAGAATTTTTTATCTGTGAAAAATAGTTTCCTAGAAAAATTGGTGGGTAAATTAGACGTCATTTTCTCAAAATTGTTAACTGGGGAATTATTTGGGGCAAATGATTTGCAATTAGCATTTTCATAGGTAAATTCGCAAGTAATGAAAAAAGGGATTTATTTATCTCCTAGCAAGAAAATTCCTACATAAACTTATTTGCAAATTAAACTAGAAATAATTACTTGGGAATTTATCTAGAATTTTTTTTTTATGTGGAGCTGGGGATTCATGTTCCATGAATTCACTTGGGAATTTTCTTACTTGAAGAATTACTAGGGGATTTTATTATTGTAAATTTGATTTGAGATTTTTTAGGGATTTACTTGGAAATATGCAAACTTGAATGTTTTTTATATAATTTAATTGGAGTTTTTTTTAATTGAAATCTACGGATATAGAATTAGGAGTCCTGGAGGAATATTTTCTTAAAAATATATATACAAAAATTAAAAATCATAAAATATAAAAAAGGACAAATGAAACTACAATGAAATTTATTGTTAAATAATTACTCTATTTTTAGGTTTAATAAATTATTATGAATAATATCAATCTAATAAGGTGTTGAAACATTATCATAAATTTTAGGATGAATATTTTTAACTTATATATAATTAATATTTAATCTCACTAAACATCATTTTTTATTTTTTTTATTTGAAAGAAAACAAGAACTAAAATTATATGGCCACTTATCTATCTATATATAAAAGGAGAAGAAAAAATGACACATGTCAACACCACAAATTTTCAGAATTTAAATAATTAATAATCAATAATTAAATAAATAAATATAGACACATGTCAATAATTACAATTAGACACATTTATTAGACCCAATTAACTCTACGGTAGTTACACAAAATTTTAAATAAATAATAATAAGTTATTATTCAATAATGTTAATTAATCAATAATTAATTAAATATATAGACACATGTCAATACTTATATTTAGACCCATTTAATTCTACTAAGGAAAAGAAAAAATGACACATGCCATTACCACAATTTTTTAGAATTTTAAATTTTAAATCATTTTAAATAATCAGTAATAAATAATTATTTAAATAATTACAACTGGATAGATTCTACAGTAGTTACAAAACAATGTAAATAAACAATTTTTTTTTATAAATAATTAATTGCAAATTGATAGATTCTACGGTAGTCTATCTATATATAAAAGGAGAAGAAAAAATAATAAATGTCATTACCACAATTTTTAAAATTTTAAATCATTTTAAATAATCAGTAATAAAGAACTATTTAAATAATTACAATTGGATAGATTCTATGGTAGTTACACAACAATTTAAATAAACAAAAAAAATCTATCTATATATAAAAGGAGAAGAAAAATGACACATGTCAACACCACAAATTTTCATAATTTTAAATAATTAAATAAATAAAGAAATATAGACACATGTCAATAATTACAATTAGACACATTTATTAGACCCAATTAACTCTACGGTAGTTACACAAAATTTTAAATAAACAATAATAAGTTATTATTCAATAATGTTAATTAATCAATAATTAATTAAATATATAGACACATGTCAATACTTATATTTAGACCCATTTAATTCTCGGTAACTATATATAATTTTAAATAATCAATAATAAATCTATTTTCTATTTATATATATTATTTATATATAAAAGAAAAAGGAAAAATGACACATATCATTACCACAATTTTTTAGAATTTTAAATTTTAAATTGTTTTAAATAATCAGTAATAAATAATTATTTAAATAATTACAATTGGATAAATTCTACGGTAGTTACAAAACAATGTAAATAAACAAATTTTTTTATATAAATAATTAATTACAAATTGATAGATTCTACAATAGTCTATCTATATATAAAAGGAGAAGAAAAAATGACACATGTCATTACCACAATTTTTAAAATTTTAAATTTTAAATCATTTTAAATAATCAGTAATAAATAATTATTTAAATAATTACAATTGGATAGATTCTACGGTAGTTACACAACAATGTAAATAAAAAAAAAATCTATATATAAAAGGAGAAGAAAAAATGACACATGTCATTACCACAATTTTTTAAATTTTAAATTTTAAATTATTTTAAATAATCAGTAGTAAATAATTATTTAAATAATTACAATTGAATAGATTCTACGGTAGTTACACAACAATGTAAATAAACAAAAAATTTTTATAAATAATTAATTACAAATTGATAGATTCTACGGTAGTTACACAATATATTTTAAATAAACAAAAACAAATTATTATTTTACTATTACATCTTCTATCTACAAATACATAATTTTAATTACAAAAACTTAAATTTTAAATGAATATATACAAAAGATTCTCTTGTAACATCATATGTTATAAACCATTTAATCAAGAGAGATGATGAGTATCGCCTGTAACATCATATATTATAAATTCTACGGTAGTTACACAACATTGTAAATAAACAAAAATAAATATTATTTATCTATTACATCATCTATCTAATGAGTATTGCTTGTAACATCATAAATTATAAATTCTAAGGTAGTTACACGACATTGTAAATAAACAAAAACAAATTATTATTTAACTATTACATCATCTATCTACAAATATATTATTTTAATTACAAAAGCATAAATTTTAAATTAATATATACAAAAATATTCGCCTGTAACATCATATGTAATAAACCATTTAATAAATATAGATGATGAGTATAGCCTGTAACATCATATGTTATAAATCATTTATTCAAGATAGATGATAAGTATATATAATACGTAAGAAGTCTTAATATATTATTATTTTGTATTTAAAATTTATACCAAACAATAAATATATTTTTACAGCTAAATACAAGCAGTTTTATAACTTCTCAATAACCATCCAATAAACAAGGAAACTTAAACTACAATTATTCACTGCATCTTGAAATTCCCGTACTATATATAGACATCTTTCAGAAATAACTTTACATACCTTTACATTGTTCGTTGATTGTTCGGAGATATTCAATAATATACATGGCTTTGCAATTTCACACAATCTCAGAAATTACATCCAAATCAATGCACTGGAACTTGAAGGTTCGTGTTATTTGATAGTGGATAGTTCCTGACAAATTCAAACCAGAAATACCTTACTCTTTGGAGATGATTTTACAGGACGAAAAGGTACTACTCATACAAATAGTTTTTATATACTCGATATAAATTATCATAAAACAATATTTTGATTTATTTCAGGGTGATCGTATTCATGCATCACTTGAAAGTCTGTAATTAAGCATTTCAGAGAAATTCTATATGAACTTGGTGGTTTTTGGATGAATTACTTTGTGGTTGCCCCAAACATCATGAAATTTAAGACAACGACACACAAACACAAGCTTAACTTCACTTTGACTACAAATGTTAAGGAAATTCAAGATTCTTCTTTTCACATGGATATATTCAATATCTGCACCTTTGACCAATTGACAATTCATCACAATGTTGATGAGACGGAGCTTTTGGGTAATAATGATATGTTATTCCATTCATTAGCTTTTAAATTTACAAAATTACTAATGTATTTTCTTTGCAGATGTTGTTGGACATGTTGTTTCATATCAACCAATTCAACAGATACAACAAGGAGATAACAATAGTTATTTCATCAGTATTGTTCTAGAAGATGATAAGTAATTATTTTAAATTCAGTTTATTATTATATATATTCATTTATCATTTATATATTAAAATGTAATTAAATTCAATTAATACAGTAAAAATAGACTGTCAACAACATTATGGAGTGAACTTGCGGATCAAATACAACCACATTTGACGAAATTTGCAGATGAACCTTTGATTGTGGTTTGTCAATTAATGAAGGCTCACAAATTTAGAGGTTTAAACATTGTAATTTCAGTAATACAATTTTCAAATACAAATTTATTTTGTATAAATATTTTGACATTGTATAATATCAATCATCAGAAAACTACTCAGTACGTAGTTGTTGGTATCAAACCAAAATCAGGATTAATCCTAATCTACCTTAGCTTAATGAATTCAAAGACAAGTTAGAAAATTATTTATTTTTGCTTAGGCATGTATCTTCAATATTTGCAAGGTAGTTAATTCTTCTTTTGTTTAATAATAATTCTAAATTATATCAAAACTATATGTTATGAATATTTTTGCAGATTGATTTCATCATGTGATTATTAATATGAGAGGCTCTCCCAGACAAGTTCTCAAAAACATCATTCTATTACTAATGAGTTGTCTAAAGGAGTTGTATCTTTTACATATCTTGTAACTATCATCTATCTTTATATATATATTCTATGAAGTGACTTATGTTTTTAAATTCATTAGTAACAGTAGGATCATTAAATTTAACTTTACTTCGTACAAAATGTAAACAACACACTATTAGCCGATTTGTACAAATACATGAGTGCAATTTAAGAGACATACCTTATTCCCTTGTGTTAAAAAAGATGCCACACTTTGGCGAACAATATGGTGGATCCATCCCAATTTCTGAGCTAATATATTCAGAATAGAAATCAGATATGCTAAAGCTCAAATTTGACAAAAAAAACACCTATAAGTATCTTAAATATCCACACTTATAGTAAGTTCCGACAATATAAACTGCACCATTATAGCGTCCAATAAATAAAACCCTATTTTTTAAACTCACCAAACAACAAGCAATTCATCTTCATTCTTCCAATATATATGTTTAACAACCATTGAGTTCTGCTTCACAAACTTGATGTGCAACAACAAATCCTCTAGAGCCACCACTTACTACATAAAGATCCTTATCTACCCCTTTGAAGGGTCATACAGGATGTTCAATATCAAGATTTTTATTTTTGATCTCATGGACAAGCTCTAAAAGAGTAATACGCCTTAACACATACAAGCTCTCAACATTTTTCAAAAGATTATTTTTAAACTATGTGATATGTGGAGTAAAGCTCCTCATAAACAACCTCTCGCTGAATTTCATTTATCTGGTAGATAAAGTATGATCAAAATAGCAAATTTCTCAATCTATTATCCCCGTTATCCCAAAAGGTACCAGACAAGATATTGTTAATGCAACTGTAAATTCATCATATTTATGGCCACATTGTCAACTATTGACTTTAACAAAGAATATGAGGTTGTAAAGCAATGTGAACGATACACATTTGAAAGAATTGAGAGATTTTTCTAATTGGATCTTGAAAGTTGGGGATGGTAGCATTGGAAGTTCAATTGATGGAATAGACAAAGTTTTAATACCAAATGATCTTCTAATAAATGAGTATACTGATCCAATAACATCTATTGTTGAAAGTACCTATCCAAATTTCATCACTAATTGCAATAATATCGAGTACCTTCAACAAAGAGCCATTGTTGCTCCAACTCTTGATATGGTTGAATCGAATCAGTATATGATCACCCTTAATCATAATCCTGAGAAATCGTATTTAAGATCTGATAAAATTTGCAAGTCTGATCATACTTATTCAGCTTTAGAACATGTACACACCCCTGAATTTTTGAACAATATTAAATGTTCTAGCGTTCCAAATCATTCAATCACTTCAAAGGTTGGGGTTCCAGTGATGTTACTAAGAAATATTGATCAGTCAGCAGGATTATGTAATGGAAATAGATTGATTGTTACAATACGACATATACCTAAATGACTCCTCCAACATTGTTTACAAGGCTGTCTAGAAGGCATTGATTGGCTTGTACTGACCTACTCTGGATATCCTAATGTCTGTGAACCTTGGCTCTCACTCTTTTGCCTAAACTGATTGCCTCTCGGCTATAGAAATTGGGGTGGAGCGCTAGCTGTAGAGTAGGGAAATGATGGCCTAGCTGGTCTATTAGAAAACCGAGGCTTAAACTCACCTTGGGGTGGTGTAAACTGCTCGGTAGACCTAGCCCTCTTGGACTGACCCCTTTCTGTCTCTTGTGCCCTTCTTCTCTGCTTTTGATCCTTCAATTTCTGTGCAAAAGCTTGCTTCCTTGCTATATCCATGTCTTTATTTAAAGAAGCAATAGTACAATCTCTAACCAGATACAAATCCAATCTATCCACATATCGATGAACTTTATCATCCATAGTAGCAACTACATTGGGAGCATACTTGGACAATGAATTAAATTGGAGATTGTACTCTCTCACGCTCATAGCCCCTTGGTGAAGATTTAAGAACTGATCTGCGTGGGCCTCTCGAATCTCCAATGGCAAATAATGATCAAGAAACGCCTTTTAAAATTATTTCCAAGTAGTTGGAGGTGCATCTGTACTCTTAGATTGCTTCCAAGCTTCATACCATAATATAGCCACACCCTTTAATCTATATGTTGCTAGCTCAACAGCTTCTTTACCACTCACGTGCATAACATCCAAAGTTCGTTGGATTTGATCAATAAAGTCTTGCGGATCTTCATTAGGATCTAACCCAGTGAATGATGAAGGGTCCAAATTAAGGAAATCACGTATCCGTGTGCTAGCTGCCCTATCTGCACCACCAATACCTGCAACTGGGCCTTCTTGCCTTTGACCTTGGCCAGTAACTATACGAGTCAATAATTGAACCGCATTCCTCAAATCTTGCTCGGTAGCATTAATAGTGGGTTCTTAAGGTGCAGCTTCCCTCATTAGATTTTCTGGAGATGGAGGGGTCGGGGAAGTCTGTGATAGAGACTCATCTTGAGCCTCACTTTGAATAGCTTGATTAAGTGGTGGTTGGCTGGTCCCTTCTTGGGTAGCCACATCTACTCGCTTACCTGTACTTTTACTACTTGTAATCGGCATCTTTGCTATAATAAAGCAATTCAGAAGTTAGATATGATTCTCCTACAACATTGGTTCTATCGCACGATCTGAGAAATGAAAGAAAACAAACAATTCCTACATGTCTCATAGCTTCCTGTTTATAAATGTGGTGCACAACACATCCATAAGCAAGACTCTACACAGACACGACTTTGTAGACTCCCTAGGATGACCTGCTCTGATACAACTTTTGTCACGCGTAAAATCCAGTAAGGCGAACCGGCACCCACTGCCGAGATGGCTCGGGAGAACCAACTTGTAATCATGCTCTATCTATGAACATTTAAAGGTGCTGCCATAGTGGATAACATGTTTTCATGAAAGTAGACAGTATTACCAAGCCAAAATAAAGCGCACATGACTTGGCCTGTGGGACCATGATGTCTAAGACACGAGGCACAACCACATTTCACTATACATAGTCTACAAAGCCTCTAAATGATAAAACATTATGGGGTTAAGGTCGGGACAGGCCTTGCCTTACACTCAGCTACTATACAATACCAAAATAAATGCTATAGACTCGAAAAGCCCCAAATCAACCTGGAGCTCACCAATAGTCGTTGGATGTCCTGTTCTCCTACTGGAGAGATCTACTAGCTCCTGTACCTGCAACATAAATTGCAGGTCCCTCGAGAGAGACATCAGTACGGGAGAATGTACTGAGAATGTAAGGAAAAAAGTAATGTATGTGAAATAAGAACTCAAATGAAATCATATACCAATGTAAGGATACAAGACCACCTTTTCTCATATTATGGAATCAGGTACTTTACATTCTTTTCTTTACTTTATCATTCTTTACTTTACACTCTGTGCACATCATATAATACAAATGACCAGTTGATCAGTGGTAGACATATAAATCAGGATCGACCCATGCTAGGCTTTCCTTTAACCCCTGGGATACCACCCGTAATATTGGGATCGAACCATGCTAGGTGATTCTTCCAACCCTGGGATACCACCTATCAATAAGCAAATTCATTTAATATCTTTCCATTAACATATGAGATGATTCTTTTGGTGTTCATAGCATTTTGAGTTGTGGGACTATGTAGTCAACAAGTGACGTGTAATAATCATAAAATGTAGGAAAAACAACGTAGAGAGTAGTTACACAATTAATGAAATGCATAGGAGCTGAAATAATATATGGACCTTATTTAGTTAAAAGGAGAACTCATACAGGGTATTCAATGTATATGTACAGATTTGACAGTGAACATGTATTGGAACATGCAGACATGTTAAGGAGTGAGAACAAGGTCATAAGTCGTGTTGGAGCTGGTAGGCTGCCTCTATGTGTCGAGGACGAGTCTAGACTTCATGTCAATTAGTAGGAAATCGAAAAGCCTTACATACCTTGCTGTACCACCTTGTAGTTACCTTGAAGTACCTTCACTTCTTTTCAAATACTTATCTACAATAGAGTAGGTGATAAACTAGTATTAGTAGTGACTAAACATGCTTAGGCAGTCCAATCTCATTCAACAATAATGCTCGGGCAGCAAACCCCTAATTACCAAACTAAGGGTGTTCTTTCAATCCCCGCCTCCTTTTATTGCATTTGTACACTACACAGCTATATTTCAATATCAACAATTTACACCCTTTCCAGACATCAACCAAGTTGTCCCCAATATGTTTACACATCAACCTGTCCCAAAACAGTCCTAACAATCCAACATACAATAAAGGACATGAAACCATAGTTTCCCATGATCATCCCACGAGTTCTTATCAATAGTATACTTGAAATATCATACTTAGACTTGTGTTTAAGGAAGACAAAGATAGGGCGGTCACTTTACCTTAATTCTTATAACTTGTTTTCTTTTAACTTTAACTCTTCAATAACTTGAGCTTCCCTTGCAAGGGCTTGGGTTTATCCAAGAACCCTAGGAAACTTGTGGCTGCTGCTATGCTTTGAAAGAGAGAAGAGAAGCTTAGAGAGAAATTTGATTTTTTTTATCTATTCTTAAAAGTGAGGAAATGGCGAGCAACTTGGGGATTATAAAGGTCTTATTTTTCCCCACCTCTTAAGTTTTAATATCAGCCACTAATTTGTCAAAGTGGTCCAAGTAGGTGATGCATCTGCTTGGAATTATATATACACAAAATGGGCCCTTTTATGTACTCATCTTGGGCTGCAATCTTTCCCCTTTCTAATATTAAGACATGGACCAGAATTATACCCTTAATTTGGGCCTTAATCTTTATTGGGCTCAAGTAGTTGGACTTGGACAGATTGGTGTGAGGCCTCATCTCCATTCCTTTTTCCTTTTTATTTAATTTGGGCCTCAACTGAGCCCACTAATGCATGAACTAATCTTCCCCATCTACCTAGCCCATTTGAGCTAAGCAAGTATGTGACACCTGCTAGCTTTATAAAGTCCAACAAATACCTCAATTCTTTTATTCGTTTTCCGAGCGTAATCTCCTTAGTTTAACTCAAAACTTATATACACTTGATCACCTTAAATTTTAGACTTACATATAGCCCTTCGATCCAGAATTTAAGTACTTCTAAAATTTAACGTTCACTCGATCATGCAATATTGCAATGTACGAGAGTTAACCTTATAGCTTCTTTATTGTCACCATTCATCTAGTAAATCAAATTCATTACTTATACCACCAAGATAAATCAAGTTCCATATGTGTAGAACTTGTACAGGTAAAATACGGGGTGTTACAATCACGCCCCGAGCCTATACCCTGGGTGAGACTGGCACTCGAAGAGCATTTTTGGCCACAAGCGAACCCTTGGCCTGACTTACTAACTCAGCAGAACACTTAACTCATCACATACACATTTATGAAGTAATTAGAATGTTATAAAGGAACATTCGACTAGCCAGTAAGGCAAACTCAAGTCTTTAACATATGAAATGAAAAGTAAAGACAACAGAATTAACTAACTGACTGTCTGTCTGTCTATAAAGCCTCTAAACTACTGAGGTGGATGTCGGGATAGGCCAATGACATCCTAATGAACTAATACTAAAATTGAAAGCAATGAAAATGAGTCATCTGGAATGCAAAGAGGTTCACCAACAGACTCTGAACTGCTCACTGGATAAACGATGCGTCGGATGCCAATCCTAGTTACCTGTGTCTGCATCATAATAAGATGCAGGCCAACTGGCATCAGTACATTGAATGTACGAGTATGCGATTTGGAATGCTAAACACAACTTAAGCTTGAAAAGAAACTGAAGAACTTATCTAGCTCAACTCAACTCAACATAACTGAAGTCATTTCAGTATAAAGCAGTTTTAAAACAAGTGCAATATAAAGAAAAGTTGTTTAAAACATGATGTCAACTCTGGGAGTATGCAAAGATACACTAAAACTCTGAAATGTATGTAAAAATACAAATAACTGTGTATATAAGAATACAAATAACTTCCGTGGAGTTTCTCTAACCGACAACCATCACTTAAGAGCTATAGTGATGATACATCGATCTTTCTTATGCTGCCAGCGCGTCCTATACCTTGTCATATGTATAAGACCTGAACTACTAAGTGGATCCACTAGTCTATGCGAAAATGATTCATCTAAAAAGTATGACCCTTTTCTACCCATGATGGCTACATGGTTTATGGGGGTTGTGGGTTCTCTGAACGCTCCCCCATATCGGTGCTCAATACTACTCCCAAAATATGATAGTATCTTTTTATGTTTAAAAAACATACTTCTTCTGTGATTTGAGATTAGTGCTCAAAAACTTAGCTCAAAGGCTATCTTGGAAATCAAAGTTTCCCCTCTTGCTTCATTTCGAAATCGATTTCTCTTTTCTGAAAACTATCCCGAAGGACCTTTGGAAATCAAGGTTTCCTTTCTTGTTTAAATGTGAAAATATTTTAAACCCTTTGGAAATACATAGTTCCCATATACTTTTGAAGAAATGGACTTCAAACTTTACTCTTTACTCAACTTGAACTTTAAGTCTTAAAACAAGGTTAAAACATTTATAAAAGACTTTTGAAACTTTGAAGGACTTCCCTTAACTTGACTCTTGACTTTGATCTTAACTGCTCTTGACTTGACTCTTAACTGGTCCTTGAATTGAATTATGAATTCAAGGATGGTGATTTGTGATTGGAAAGATCTCATGATGTTTAGGAATGATTTTAGATAGCTAAACATGAGAAAAGATAGGAATGATTTTAGATAGCTAAACATGAGAAAAGACCAAAAATCAATATTTGAGGGTCGGTCCGTGACGCGAAACGAAAATTTCCACTTCTGGGAACCAGCTCCGCGACGCGCCCCCACCTCCAAATTTCGTTCGACGAAATTTCTTCTTCGTTTTTCAGCTTTAAACCCCCTAAATTCCATGGGTTCCTTTCCCAAACACTTACAATCGATTAAATGTTCAAAGTACATTAGATTCTACTCAAATCAAATCTAAAATCACGGGTTTGGATCCAACAACGAAACAAGAATTTAATGGAACTTCAACAAACCCATCAAGAACTCAATTTCTAAGCTTTCAATAACTTAAATTCGCTGAAATAAATCATGATTGGCGCATGGGAGTATTAACCCAATGCTATGTGATCTCACGTACCTTGTAGGGATCAACCCTAATGAAATCCACAAGCTAATATCGATGAATCTTGAACGAATTTTGAACGTTATTGCTTCCCTTTCTCCTTTCTCTTTTCTCCAAGCCTTAGTGTGAAATTCACTTTTCTAAAACTGACTAAAATTAGACTTTACCCCTATTAAACTCCTAAAACGAATTAGAATAATTAGGTAAGGAAAAGACTAAATTACCCTTCCAAATACGGATTAGAGCTTCCTTAATTCAATTTCTCAACTTTCAAAGGGCATAACTTACTCATACAAACTCGGAATCGCGCAAACTCAGTGGCGTTGGAAAGATCATTCCAAGAGCTTTCCAACCATATCTGGAAGTACACCAAACTCATCCTGAGCTAGGAGTTATGGCTATTTGAAGTTGACCAAAAACTCACTTTTTCCTAACCTAAACAAATTTCCAGACTTTCAATTCTTTCCAAAAATGACTATTTCCAATTCTTAGCTTCTTCCTAGCTATTTCAAATTGCGAGATGTTACAATAGTTTTGTAGAAGAGATTCATAGTAGAAAGGACAATCATCGATTTACTAAAGAGATGAAAGAAAGAGCACTCACAGCGTTGACAAATCACGCAGAAACTTAGCGAAGATCGACACTTAAAGCTCATAGAATCCCTATGTTCTCTTTGTATCCCACACTCGGAAGAGGGACCTCACCTTCCAAATCTGGAAAATTGTGTTCATATTTTGGTCTCCTTCCAGAGAGATCCATTTTGTTTGTTTTTTTCGTTTTTTCCTTTTTTCTTTCCAATTAGAAATATATATTACTTTTTGCACATACAACTTTGGTGGGTTGTCCAAAAGTAGATTTTATTTTAGTTTTTTCAAATTCACTAATATTGGCCAGATTTTAATAAAACAAATAAATACATATAGATACAAGTACACACATAAATGACTTGCAATAAATAAATATTGAAGGAACGCGCATCAATATTCCTAAAAAGTTGTTCCTTTGTCACATCTTACTTTAATACATTATTAAATTATTTTTTATTCCCTCCATTTTAAATTAATTTAATTATTGAGAGTATAATAACTATAATTTATATCACATTTTAAAATTTAATCTCAAATTATATTAGGTTTTTAGTAATTATTATTATTTATATTAATTTTTATTTAATACGTGTTATTCCTTTCTTCAAAAATTATTGTACATATTTATAGTAAATCAATTATAGTATAATTTTATAAATATATTTAAGTTGTGCATTATTTAAATTTACAAAACTTTTACTGTACTTTTACTATAGCATGGCTTGCTTTCATTCGAATGTCCTTAATAACTTGACGCGAAATAAATTTTAAATATTCAGTCAAAGTTTTATATATTGTTCATATATTTAAAAAAATATATATTTCTTTATATTTTTTTTAAATAATACATGTTCCTCATCTCACATATTTAATTACTACTTTAATAAATAAATAAAATAAATTTAAATTTTAACTTTAACATTTTATAATATCCGCGCAACGTGCAGGTACATATATTAGTTTATTCAATAAAAAAATAACTATTATAAATATTCATCAATCTAATACGGTGTTAGAACATTACAACAAATTTTAGGATGAATATTTATATATATTTAATATTTCATCTCACTAAAAATCAATGATACCAATTTTGATTTTTTAAATTTGAAAGATACAAAGAATTAAAATTATATGACTAGTTATTTATCCAACATAAAAGTAACTATCCTAAATATTTGTCAAACTAATATAATGTTGGAACATTACCACAAATTTTAGGATACATATTTTTAGCTTATATATAACTAATGGTTCATTTCACTAAAAACCAATGATACCATTTTGTACATTGTTTTTTTTTATTTGAAATATAATTTTTTATATATATATTGCTAGTTATTTATCCAAAAGAAAAATAACTATCATAAAAGTTTAATTACCCCTTGTTGATAAAATTATATGGAAAGAAAAATAAATAATTTTTACTTATATATCCAATTGACATATAAAATTAAGTATATTAAAATATAATTATCAAAAGATAAATTAAAATTATAAATACCCAATTACCTAATAAGATATATTATCAATTATTGTTTATAACTTCCTTGCACATTAAATTTATAAGTATATTTATATTTTCAATTATTTATTTATAAGAACTTTGTATGTATAATTTAAATTTTGTCTATATTTAATATGTTTTGTTATAGGTATTATCTCAGCATAAAATTTTCATGATATGTTGGGTGGTAGTGATTTATTTTAAATATATAAATAGTTATCATGCTTTATTTTTGAAGAGTTAAATCACATGAACTTTACCCAACATTTTAAGATGTATTTCGTTCTCATATTAATATGAGAATGACTTTATAGTAATTTTTGCATAATGAATATCGAAATTATATTTTTAATACTCAATTAATTTTATTACATTTAGCTTTAAAAATTAATTAAATCGGAGGAAAACACCAAAATTTAGTATAATGCTAGTGGTACCTTTCAACACAACGGTGGAAGACACATGATCTTTAGCATTTATAATGCTATTAGTTAGAACATTCGTAGAATAGAGTAATTACATATAGGTAGGGCATTGGATAGTGAGCTTAGGATTAAGTTAGTGCAATTGAGCAGAGTGGACAGGGATTAAGTAGTGCGATTATATGAAGCGTGGACAATAGCATTAAATGCACCTACCTAAGAATAGGTGTCTATGTATATGGGGTGTCCTATGTGTATGGGGTTCATGAACAAAATAATTAATTAGGAGATACTAATTAGTATTGTCTAGAAAATTTCCTTTTTTTGATTAATTTTACAAAAAAAATTGGTATATTTTTTACAAGAAAATTCCCAGGTAATGTACCTGCGATATAGAAATCCCTAGATAAATTACTTGGAGATTTTGAATTCGCAGAAAATAATTATCTATGAAGGTTTTACCAGCGGAATTTTTGGATAGGAAAATCGAAACTTAGTTTCTTGCGAATTTTCGTATGCAATTCTTAGGAAAATCCCCATATAATCCATAATTTTCTTGTAGTGATATAAATTGTATCAATTAAAAATGGTTTATGATAACTTGATATATATTTTTGTGAATTTAAAATTTTAATTATTTTATTTGGTGTAAATATGAAGCATAGAGATATCAAAATGAGTTAATCCAACCTAATGCTACTCATATCTGACGGATCAAAGAGTTAAATGAGCAGCTCAATCTAACTTTGAGTAATCATTTTGTGTGAGGTATAATGTATAATAATCTCAAGAATAAAATGTAGAGCTATTTTATCTTGTGTTTTGTTTGAGGTATTAGGCAATTATGTAATTATTTATTGGGAAAAGGGTCAAAAATACCCCTCAACTTTAATTTATTGTTTGACTTTACCCTCGCCGTTAAAATGAAGTTAAATTTACTCCTCCCGTTACTAATTTCACCAAAATTACCCTTCATTAGACAGAATTCCCAAAATTGAGCCAAATTGATCCAAATTACTTGAATTTTTAAAAAAAAACCCTATTCCCTATTTTTAACCCAATGACCCGACCCCTCTAAGATAACCCGATTAACCCAATGCCCTGTTACACATTCTCCCAAATTTCTTTTACCCATTTACCCATTCTCTCTCTTTTTCTCCATCAGAAGATAAGTCGAAGAACGATCCTCCATTGAAGAAAAACCAGTTTCTCCAACAGACATTAGAGGATTCGTAAACCTCATCGAATGAGTAATTTTGAACTTCGCCGAACCCGAATTCATCACCCTATCATCCCAAACTTTCACCGTATGATCATAAGACCCAGAAACAAACATATCATCACTTACAGGAGAAGAATCCCCACACCTCACATAATCCTTATGCCCCAAAAGATCGTAAATTTTAGACTCAATAGTAATATCCCAATACTTAACAATAGCATCATCTTTGGTGGAATATTGATATACTGATCCTGACAAGTTCAACCTCTTAAAACTCTCACTTGAAGCAATAGCCTCACCAGCTAAATCAGTCACATTCGGTCCACATTCTGCCATATCCAATTCCTCCGAGCAACATAATTGCATCAAACTCAACACCCCACAATCCGTAATCCTATCACATTCAGCAAGAATTGCATCAAACTCAACCTTGTCACAAAAATGCAAGTCTAAGTATATCAACTTAGGCAAAAAGCTAACAAGAGAAACAACTCCAGCATCCCATCTCCATTGGCTATTTATATGAACTTCTCATACATTGCAGCTGAACTTCTGATGGAGAAACTGGCTTTTCTTCGATGGAGAATCATTCTTCTGTTGTTCATCTTGTATTCCTAAGATACTTAGAACAAAACTTTCGAAGAACTTGGTAAGACATAATAAAGTTTAAGAACATTTTCACAACTAGAAAATTAAAACTAGTAGAGAAACTAGAATCAGAAACAGATTAGAAAAAAATATACGAAATATTTTTCTTAAAGAAAAATTGTTGTCAATCTGTGTTTAAAGAATCTTACTGATTCTAACAAACTTTGCAGAAACACGAAGTTACCAAAGTTTAATGAACCAGTGAAGAACAGAAGAACATAAATTAATTCACAAATATAAAATCTGTAACACATACCAGAATCTGGAAAAACAGAAAGAAGATCAAGCCCACTGAATGCACAGTGTCCCCTTAAGGAAATTATTCCCCTCTAGTATCCGAGGTTTGATTTGGAATATGTCCTCCCAGGATAGAATGATCTCAATCACCAGTGTATTGATACCCAAAACGCTGGTGTCAGCGAGTCACTCAACGGCAGTAAAGTACACTTAGAATACTAGATTTAGTAGTAGAAGAAGAAGTCCAGAAATT